>JAQIVE010001396.1:0-25326 GCA_034698285.1 Sminthurinus bimaculatus | reverse complement strand
TGGTCCTGACCAAAACCGACCAAATCCGGGCATTGGGGGTGGTCCTGACCAAAACCGACCAAATCCGGGCATTGGGGGTGGTCCTGACCAAAACCGACCAAATCCGGGCATTGGGGGTGGTCCTGACCAAAACCGACCAAATCCGGGCATTGGGGGTGGTCCTGACCAAAACCGACCAAATCCGGGCATTGGGGGTGGTCCCGACCAAAATCGACCAAATCCGGGCATTGGGGCAATTTGAGAATAAAAAATAATAAATCAATAAATAATAATTCAAAAGGCGCGAAAATTCAAATTTCAAAAAAATTCGGGTTTTTTTCCGGTTTTTCGGGGTTTTCTCGGAAACGGGTGAACCGATCATCACCAAAATCAATAGGCATCTGTAGTTTGACAAGACGCATCGATTGGTGTAACTCCCGGGTGAATCGGTGACCCCTAACGGGTTTTATCGTCGGACGTGACGGACAGACGGACAGACGGACAGACAGACAGACACAATTTGCAATTACAAGAGATGAGCTTCGCTCCCTAATTATTAGTACTCAAAGTATTCAAAGTTTGATGACCAAATACGGGCAAATGAAATATACTTTTTAAGTTTATTATTTTGTGGATGGAAATTTACTTACAGCAAACGATTAAGAGCTTCCAAAACTTCTGAAGGCGCTAAATTTAATTCATCAAGAATGATCCATTCACCTCGACGCATAGCTTGGACTAGAACTCCTGCATAACGTAAACAATTTAAATGATTACACATACATACTTGCACCATGTCGGAATTCTTTAAAACCATTTTTTGGTTCTTTCTAAAAACAAAAATTACAAAAATTGCATCAAAAAAGGTTCATCATACCTTCAGTAAAAACAAGTTTTCCATGGTCATCGGACTGATAAGAGCCAATATATTCTTGAAGATCAGTATGCTGATGATTATTAATACGGTAGCATTTGTTTCCAGTGACTTGTGCCAAATACTGAATCAAACTTGTCTTGCCTACAGATGTTTCTCCTTGAATCAGAATCGGAAGCTTTCCTGCTGAAACTATTCTTGCTATGTCTTTTAGATTTCGACGAATACTTGGAGTTAAAATGTACTAGAAATTTAAAAAAATACAATGTAAAGTATAAAGTATTAACAAGATCGTAACTTCACAAAATTGGTAAGATAATGAACATATTCTGCAAAAATGTGACACTCAATAAGCATTGTTTATTGATTTTTAAACCTTTTCTGGTTGAACTTCTTGAGCATCCCCTTTAGGTAGCCAATAGCCTTCAACAAACACATACTTTCCATTTGGTGGCTGTGGAATGGCTTGGTTCAGAATTGCTTTTAAATTCTGATTGACAAATATGTGTCTAAATAAACAAAAACATTCAGCATTATTAATTATGACCAGAATTAAATGAAATTCGTAATACATATTAATTTGAATGTGAGGTATTTCACGTACTTGGCAATCAATTGTTGAACAAGAGGATGGGAGGAGTAATCAAGTTGTGTGAGAAAGCTGATGCACAAAGACTCATAAAGTGATCTCAAAACACTTCCGTAGAGGTTTTGTGATGCAATTTTGAGTGCTCGGCAAAGGGTTCGTAAACTAAAGTGAGGTTTCTTCCCTGTACCATCCACCAACTCATTCGTAGCTTGATTCTTCACATTTAAATAGAATTTTACAATATTTTTCACTTGGCCCATGGTCAACGACATTTCTCTCAAGTAGTCCAAGACAAGGACTCCAAGCTCGTCGGCATCAGTTAATTCATCAACAAAGAATTCAGTAAATCTTTAGAACATGAAAATAATAAATGTATACATTTAAAATAGAATTATGCCATTGACTCAATGAACTTTAATTTAATTTCAAAATATTATGCAAATCATGTACAGTGTACGGAGTATATTATAAGGTACAACATAATGCACATTTTTTTATACAAAAGTGAGCTACCTGTTACGTAAACCAAGAGGCAAATCCTTCTTGCCCACGTCCGTCGAAGGATTCATAGCAGCAAAGAGATGGAAATTTTTGTGTCTAGTAATTGGAGCTTCTTCATTTCCTTTCTCCCACAAATGAATTTGAGCTGTTGATTCTAAAACTCCAGACAAACACTGAAGCATTTCCGGACTTGCTAAATTTATCTCATCTAATAGTATCCAATGACCTGCAATTTAATTAGAGAAAGGCACATTAATAAAATTAGAAAACATTCAGCCGTCCGAATTAAATATGTATTCGAATTCAAAAGTCTTTACAAAGTAAGTAAAGTAGTTATATTTTCTGACTTTTTGAATTGTACCTTTTCTAATAGCATCAATGAGTGTTCCTTCGATAAAAGAAAATGCAAAAGGACTTTCTTGGCCAAGAGAAAGTTGAGTTTCAATTCTAGATAGCTGGTTGCCTAGCGAAGCCCACCTAAATAATATAAAAGGAAATTTTAGTGCGTAATATAATACATCTTGACTTCCCAACTTTCTGACATTAAGAAAACGACATAAAGAAATTAAAAACATATTTCGTGTACATTCTAAATTAAATGTTTCATATTTCATGTATAATGTATCGTAATTATTAATACCGCTGGAAAATGTCCTGCTTTTCTTTAAATTTATGAGCTCGTTGGAGGACACAATTTTTTTGTACATGCGTCATTAGTTTTACAAGAGTGCTCCATTGGCGATTTGCAAAACAAGTCATGACATGGTCTAAAAATTTCTTATTTGTCTCTCTGTTAAATGTTTGAACGAACAAAGTCTCGAACTCTTCTCGGAGCGGAGCGAAGATATATTTGAGTTCCACGGGTTTGTACCTGTTGTAAAATTAAAATGATACATTTTACAAATTAATGAATTGCAATCTTATATTCATAAACACCATCAGCAATTTTAATACATATTTCAAACGAAGTAACGAAAAAAAATGTTCACTTAATTACCCTCCAAGTAAATCACTAGAGTCACTCTGTCGATTCAAGTTGACAACAACAAGCTTTTGACACAAGGTTTGAGCAAGAAACTGGATACACGAAGTTTTTCCAACTCCTGTTTCTCCTAATAGTAAAACAGGTTCATTTAGTCGAACTGCTCCACAAATCATCTCTAGGAGGGAACAAGCTCTTTTGGTCAAGGAGAAAACAGAGGGTGTTTTGCTATCACTATAAAACGAAAACAACGTTGATATTATTACATTTCAAAATTCATGAATCATTTGCACACTAAACTTCAACCAAATGCTTTTACTCTGTTAATTTGCTAAAATCCATAAAACTATAAACCAAAATATTTTTTGTACCTTTGAAAATGTGTGGCAGTTCCATGCTTGAACATTGGAAGTGTGAAGCGACCGGCTGTTAAAGATCGATTATTCATGTCGATGTTAACCAAAGGTTTTTGAGAGCCGCAAAAGTAGTCAATATTTTCTTTCGAAATGTTGAGATGAGCTCCAAGCATTGCTGCCATTTCTTTTCTTGCAACTAGATAGTTGAAAAATACAATAATTACCACACGATTACCGATAGATTTTTAAAAATTTTAAATACAAAATTATCTGTTAAAAAACCAAAAAAAACCATAATAAAAAACATGTTGAACATTAATGCGAAAAAGGTACAATAAATTACCTGGGTCGTATAGAGATGCGATAAACAAATCATAGGCTTCTTGAAAAATTTTGAGCGCTGACGTCGATTTAGTCAAATCTAATTGAGCTGGTATTCTTCGGCAAAGTTTGAAGAAGTCTCTACAATGTTACAAAAATAAAGAGTAAATTTTCAAATTACTTACGATAGGAAAATAAAACTTTGTTTTAATTTAAATTTGACAAAATCAATGCCGTACCTTAATGATAAGAGTCGACTTTTATTCCCTTTAATCATTTTTGCTTCTTCCATAACATTGAAAATAGTGGAAAGTCTTTCTGCAATATTTTTAAGATGGGGATAGAGAGTCATCAGGAATATTTTCAAGTCCATCGGAGCAAAGTAATCTAATGAGTATTTCTTCCAATGTCGACCGATTTTATCCAAGGCTCTTCTATCACTTGAACCACCACTACTAAAAGTACGACAGGTGCTAAAGAGTCTAAAATCCTTATGAAATTTTGATTTCCGTATTTCACCATATCCAGGAACGGAGAGAGAGCCCGTGTCAATTAGACTGTCGAAGAGTGTCGTCACATCGGATGAGGCGGAATCCAAATCCTCCAGTACAATCCAATGACCATTTAATATGGCTTTAGTGAGACAACCAGGCTTCCATACAAACTGTCCAGGGAGATCAGTTGAATGGTAGGAGCCCAGGAGAAGACGAGAATCAATTTGGTCACTCATTTGGACTGTAATGATATCCGGATATTTTGTTCTTTTGAATAAGGATGCAGTCAAATTAATTATAGTCGACTTTCCTGTCCCAGTGGGGCCGACGACACAAATTGGAATTAAGTGATGAGCTCCCATACAGACGTCATAAACCATTTCTCTCATAATCCTTTTGAATCCACTTAATAATATAAATTTTCGGTCTACTTCTGTTCCTTCGTCGTCATTGTTAGACTCTGCCTTTTCAATTTTTATCATACTAATTGATAAAGCCTTTTTACTTGTATTGTCCCCATTCAAATTTGAAGATTCTGAAGTTGTGTTGATTGATTTGAAAATGGATTTGGATAACTCTGAAAGAATAAAAACAGAAAATAATACACTTTATTGATAATTTTATCATTGCTTTTGTTTTATGACAGTGGTAATTCATAATGAAATTATGAATCGCAAAAAAAAGATATTTTATCATAAATATAAACCTGGAAGTTCTATAGTCATATCAGAGGAAGACAGTAATTCTTGTTCAAATTCCATATGAAAATTAAGACCAAATTTTATGTCATCTTCATTAGTAATATTGCATTGAATCCTCAATTTGTCCCTTTGTATATCATTCATCTCCAGTATTATTGAAATACTTTGCAGAGCCAACCTAGAAACAAAAACAAAAAAATTAACATAATATTATATTTACAAAAAAGATATTTTATGATTTGTAATTATTTGTAATTTACATATTGATGTGTAATGTATTGTTATTTTACCATCTCGTCTCCGCATCGTCGTTTGACATCAAGTCATAAAGTTGATGAAATTGTGTGGACGAAGCAATACTATGACATTTTAATAGCTTTTGCAGAATTTGTCCGACCTCATGTCGGGTCTGTTCAAATTGCAATTTCATTCTCTTGGCCGACAAACGAGGCGTTAATACGTCCGTGTTTGCCATTGTTAAATTATAAACAAACAAGCATTAACTAACTTCTCAGCACGGGCAAGTGTCTTCATTTAAAAAATACTTAACCTCGATCGTTTTTTTAAACTATTATCACAATGTGCTCACCGGCACACACACGCTAAAACTAATGTCACTTCTCATGTAAGTATAAAATTTCACGTTCTCAGTATTCAATACACTAAGTAAGGACTAAACGTCGCTTTTGCAAGTAAATAAATAATGAACGCGTTCTACACGTTATCAACAAGTGATAATTTAATTAAACACGGCTTATTTAGATAAAACAGAAAACAAGATTATTAGAAAAAAAATTAAAAGTTTACTTCATAAAACTTCAATCGCAAATCGCAAATCACACATAAAAATTGCATGCTCCGATCTCCGATATGAAACACACGCACATGGTTTTCCATGAGTTTGAATTTCATTTCGCGGCATTTCGATTAATGGTTCGCTAAGGTTTTTCGATGCTCGTGTAAATAGAACGAACAATTCAAAGAAGTTTTGGAAATTGGATGCTTTGAAAATGTAATTCAAAGGGCCTCCGGTCCTAACGACTTACAGTACGACAATTTTTTCCTCAACGTTGTAACGACGAATCAGACTAACATTTAATTAAACGTTTCATGATTCACTGCACATGTATTGTAACTAAATAATAATTATGTATATGAATCACTAACTAACGAGTGTATCTAGTGTTTATTCCAGTGAATGGTGTCGTACGACCTTAGTTAATTAGTTTGGCAAAGGTTTGCGCACAACTAGCTTAACAAGGTATGTATTTCTGATTTCTGATGTGTTCTAAACTTAATTGAGCAATTATTTCATGACCATTTTACATTCGACGTTCGTACATAATATCATCTTTTCTGTAATAAAATGCATACTTGCATTCATATTATGTAAGTTTTCCAATTTGAAATCAATGTTAAAAGTTAAAAAAAGTCAGCTGAAACATTGCATTTAAGTACTATTTAAGTGTTTTTTTTTCTCGTTCTAGCAGCTTGGCAATACTTACTTGCATTGCTGGATAAAAAGGAAAATTAAAATGAATTTAAGGATTAATTGCCTAAATTTGCACACTGGGTAAGTTCTGTTTGACGTCTCACCTTTATTCATCTATCTATGTATAATATAATGACCGTATAACTATAGTTATACTAGTAGCACAGAAACGAACTTTGTCTTGTGTATTTGCAAAAAGTGGTATGTAAAAGTTTTATATGCTTGAACTCAGAAAAATATGTGCACACTTAAAAATTCTAAAATTAAACGAATTTCAAAATTGAAATTTAGAACAGGGGATGTATACACTTGATGCTTAAAAAATGTTCTTGAATGCTACCATGTACATTGTATAATTTTTTGAAATTCATTGTTTGTTGCTCATTAAGATACATTTTTGGTCTGTGGCTAGCTTCAAACTCAAAATCCATTTTAAAATAGCTACCATAATATGCAGTTTACGCACATACACACTACACACATATACATGAGAATGCCCACACGCAAAGTTAATTGTTAGCGATTACGAATTACGATTCGTTTTATCTACTGAAGATGCTTTCCTACGTATTTTATAGTTCTGTTCTAATTGTGTATTGGACGTTCATTCTTTTGCCTTTTGCGATAATTTACCGTTTATGTATTTACATAATATGTTTGAACATAGTTTAGTCTTTATATCTTTGATGTGTAAAATTTATTTCCGAGATTTGTATTATAGTCTATATAGTGTGTAGTGTAAACCATATAATAAGGATTCTTTATAATTTTATGCCAGCATATCAATTACAGAAGTAAACAACAAGTTATTGCACACATACACATTACACATATGCAGGTATTATGTATGCACAACATATTATGTTAACGTCATCATCTTGTATCTTGTATGATCTTGTATCCGGTTGTGCTTACAGAAACTTCATTAGTCATAAAACACAAAAGATAAGCTATTTAAGAATTGTACGGTAGATATCCACAAGTATACATAAATATTTTTTACAACAAGAGATTTTCATTCGGTGTAGCGTGTGAGTAGTAGTGAGTAGTTCTTTGAGCTTTGTTTGGTCTGTGAAATGAAATCAATATTGAATGCTGACGTAATGCTATATGATTAATTACAATGTTAAAGCTTGATTCTGTTTCAAAGTCTACACAAATACATACTATTTAGGTATCTTTCGTCTAGATTCATCCATATAAACTGTAAATAATGCTTTTTTCTGTTGATTTTATTGATGTGTATTGAAAGTTGTACACTGCACGTACATATATATGCTATGAACCATCTTATACGTACTTACTACTTACTTTCATGCCTCTATTATTATCCTTCGTCGATTCGTCGATTGATGACGTACCTAAGTATATATGCATAAATTTATCTTAAATCTTAAGTCAGATCGATAGTAAATATCTAAATGATAATATGTTTATTCACTACAGTATTACCTCTCTATATTCTAAGCTTCAAGCATTAGGAAAGTCTGTGAAGACTATCTTTAGCAGTAGACCATCATTTTTCTAATATTTCTATGTGTATGTACAGTGTACACACTGTACACATTCTGTGTGGAATTGACCAATAAAGCTGAAAAATTGAACTTGCCTATACGCGTATTATTGCGTGCATAGTGCATAGAAAATTGTATAGTGTGCTTTTGAAAGAAACACACACACATGCATTAACTAACAAGTGCAAGGCCAGACAACGCCAGTTCTAGGTTTGTAGTTTGTGTATGTATTCAAAAATAAAGGTCTTGTGTTTTATAGCCGAAAAGAGAATTTTTTTTACGCTACCAATATCTGTTTATCGATCAACCTTTTTTATCCCGTGTCTCTTCCATTCACATTACACACGTAAACATTATTTATTTATATGCTTCTTGTCTAAACGCGCTCATGGAATATAAAATATCATCATAATATATACTTACAATATATCTGCTACCTGCTTAGACTTGTTAGTAGCCATCAAATCGTTACCGATAGTATTTTAGTGAAAAGTGAAATATTTTTGAAAGTTTTTCATTGTTATCGGACTTTTTTTGTTTGCGTTTTGAAGGTTTTTAATCTCATTTCTGATGAACATTAACTGTTATTCTCCATATTATTTGCGTTGCAGGTTCAAAAGAGAATTTTTCCGTATAAAAAACGACCCTCGACACCATAAGTATTAACGAAGATTCTTGAGTTATTTCTGTGAAAATTTGAGTCTGTGCTTAGACCTTTGAAGTTTAAGTCCTAAATGGACAAACCAACTGTAGGAATGTCTGTGCGGAGGTGAGTGGAGAATTTTTCGCTTTTGAATGACGTACTGATTGTTCAAACAACACATACATAAAAACAAAGGGCAACATGATTATTAAGAATACATTTATTGTGAACAATTGTGAGCGTAAAAATAATTGGCTCAAAAAATGATAACGCGGTTTAAAAAATGTTACTTTAATTTAGGGGTGGTGCAAAACTTCGTGCCCTTAGTAAAGCCCACAGTCCTTTACATGTGATGTTGTGGCAGGCCAAGGAGGCGCAATCTGCTCTATTAGCTGCTGCTGCAGGTCTGACTATACTGCTATAATTTTATATTTCTTTGCAAATTCTACAGTATAAATGAAACATGAATAGTAAAGAAGGTATTTTTGAACGTCTAAAAAACATTGTATGTATACGTATAACAGCGCAGAAAATGCTATTCAATGACATTGCCGCATGGGCAAGTGCTGAGAACCGGGCACTAAGCGATGTCTGTTCCTGTGCAAATGAACTCAGTAGTTTGTACTCCGATGCTCAAGTTCAAATCGCTCTCGCCTACAAAGCTTTTCGGAAGGACATGACGCTCATTTTAGAGGGAGAGAACCGATGTGACAAGACAAAGAAAAGTCTACAGCTGGCTGATGAAAAGCGGCTCAAGTTAAGGCGTCAGGTAAGCAAACCGTTTTTTTTGTTGAAAAAAGACGAAAGAAAGTTTACATTTTTCAGAAAAGAAACACATAAAATTCAAACCAACTCAAAATTCAACTTTCGTTTTTTTGTAGGTCCTTCGTGCTCAAAATAAAAGACTCATAGATGGAGAAAATCCTAGACGGGCCGGCGATTTTACCGCAATGCAAACTCAATTGGCTGAGGCGGAAAGAACCGCGGATCGATTGCATGTGGAAGGTCAGTTGATAGATTATGTACATGTATAATGTGTATACTATCTAGATATCAACAAATTGTCGAGATTGGTCAATATACACACAGTGTGTCCTAATTTCGAATATTTCGGCCATGCATAAAATAGCTGTCGATGCAACCCGAGAGCAGGAAGCAGTCAAACTCGTGGTCATTCGATCAGCCCTGGCCAAACTCGCAGAATCTCATTTAACCCTTTCGACTCAGGCAAAAGTTATATTTGAAGCGGAACGGGAGATTACACAAGAATTACCTGAACCATTAGCGCCTGGTAAATTTTACTATTTAGTCGTCAATTCTCAACTCACATTGTTTTGCAGGAGACTGTCAGTATAAAACCATCTTTTAATTTTTTTACAATTTAATTTCAAACAGGAGATCCTCTGAGCTCGATGCGGTACAACGGTCATGAAAACACGCGAGCTGTTGTGGAGCGGGCAAAATCGCAAGTGCTCCTCGTGTCCCCTCCCACAAACCCAAGTTATCAATCACCCACGCGGAATCCGGGGGGAATTATCGCCGTATCTCCTAGTGGGCCTTCCTGGTCATCAACCCCGATTCCGACGGCTCCTCCGAGCCATATATACAACGAAGGGGAGATGGAAAACGATCCCCCACCACCCTACAATAGCTTCTTTAGGTATTTTATATCATTTTTGATACTTAATGTGCAACGGTTTCTTTGCATTTTACTTTTCACTCCTTATAAACTCTGCTTGCAGTTTCAGTCAGTTGAACAACTTTTTGTACATAAAATAATTAAATGCATGATGTATACAGACATTTACTTTTCAGCCGAAAATTTTACACTTTTTTAATGCAAATTAAAAATAAATACGCATGACTAACATCACCCTTTGTAGAAGTTTTGTAGCTAATCAAACCTTTCTATGAAAAATACATATTAATCTTGCTTAATTTACTTGCATATGCAGTTTCCTCATTTTGCATTAATGAAAAAATTATGACAATATACTTAATTTTTTACATACTTGTTTGTGTAAATACTCTTCCATGTCTTTCTATTACTTCCATTGGACGACGCTTTTTGAATCTGAAAAATGGGAATGGGCTCTCAATCAATCTACTTCCTTCTTTTTTAATTTGCCTCGATTGCCTATGATACTTCCTACTTGCGTATAATAAATTGTACTTCAACCTCATCTCATTTCCGTATGTAAACCATTTACTGGTTCGACGCCTGGGCTTAATTTGCGGTCTCCGTTTGTTAAAATATAATTATAACGAAAGTTCTTGTTGTCAAAGTTCGACGGCTGCTGGCGAAAGAGTCAATGGAGAAGTGTACGAGGGTCAAGGGCGACGACGCAGAGCTGGGTCAAGTGGAAGGGGCGTTCGTCGCTCTTTATACGGCAATGCAACAGTCTCCCCTTCTGCATCCAACGCATCTGGAAGTAACTCGTCGGGCAACCGATCTTCTACAAGAGTCAGTCCGAGATATGCCGATGTTAGCAGTAGCGGAAACGGAGAAGTCAGAGGGGAAAATTACGGAAATCCATTTGAAGTTAGTCCAGAGCGAGAGGGACGATACTAAAAACCTGTAACAAAAGTGCGAAGTGTTAAACTTACCGTAAAGTCAAGAGAGAACTAGGTATTTGGTTGTTTGTGTCTTGCGTAAAGGCAGTATTTTTATTCCATGTTTTAACTTGGATACAAAATTTACGAAAATGTGAGTGAAAACAAGGAATGATTGATGTATGTATATTAATCGTAAGTATTATGTAAGAATGTTTGCAATTATTTTAGTCAGACATCTATAACTGTCGATGTATTGACGCTATTAGAGCGTTGATGCTTAAAGTTTTAAAAGGAAAGTACTATATAACTTGTTTATTCGAGTTGAAAATGACTCTCATATAGATATTTCTTAAATATAGATATAAAGCCCTGAAGATAATATATTTAATATTGTTACCAGTAATTTAGAAATTGTGGAAAATTATATTAGAGATGTACATAATTATTTTATTGACTTTTTTTACTGATCAAGTCAAAAACTCAAAAAGTATACTCTTTGGTGATGGTATATCTCTACCAATCAAATAAAATACGCATAATATATTATAACTAACTGTATATAAATGTTTATGAAAAAATTACAAGTAAAATCTTATATTTAAGAGAACTATGGGTGTACGTAAATAGTAAATACACTGTACACATAAATACAAGGGAAGATTTCAATCTTCAACAACAATCTTTTAGCAGGCTGGTAAAACGATATTTTAAACTTTAGATATTTTTAGGACTTGTAGTTTTTTAGAATACTTTATTTAGTACTTTAGAAAATTCTATTTCATTTTAATTTTCAACATTTGGCCTGAGTTTTTTTGTTTTGTTTAAAAATTAAGTTTTAACTACATTAAGTAAGTAGTACACTTTATGTTATTTAGTACTAGGGCTATGCTCAATTTAGGTTTGTTTTTCAATTTTCAAGGACTGTTTTATGATGTTTTGCCGTTTATGAATATTTACCTATTTATGCATGTTAATCTCAAAAGTCAATATCCTTACGCGTTTTATATATATTTATTTGACGGCTTGTTTGTTGATTTGAAACTAAAAACACGTTTTAACCTGATTTTCTTCCAAAGTGCATGAACTGTGAACTCAAGAAACACGTAAGAAAAATATGTACGATGAAACGTTGAAGTCTTTGAGTACAATAAAGGAAGAGGAGGAAAAGATGACACACTGATGAAAGTTCAACGCTGTGCACTATTTCTTTTTGCATACAAATTAATTTTACATGAAGTCTCCTATCTTTTAGCTTTCAACTCGGGTCGGGTAATAAAAATAGGACAATTTTATTAGAGTAACTTATTCATAAATTATAACCTGTGTATAATAATTAATAATGCACTGTCCGTAGTCTACATACGTGTAACACATAACATTATAAGATAGAGCGTTTAAAGTCATAGAACGTTCACATTTTTTATAAAATTAAGAATTCAAAAATACTTCATAATTTAGATTAGAAGAAGGATAATAATAATATGTACACAATAGTTAATAGAGAAACATCTTTAAAACTCATAAGGGGTGACTACAATTAGAATTTGAGCGACGGCCGAGCCGGCGTAAGCTGCCCTGTGATAAACCTCCATAGTCAATTCCAATTCCACATCCTGTCATTGTATTAAAATTTACATTGTATTAGCTATTAGCATTTTTTGAAGCATACTTAAATACAAAATACAAACACACATTCTTGTCAAAGTTAAAAATGTTTGGCTTTATTACCTGAGGTCCCGCGAGAGGTTTTGCTAGTGCGACTACCGCTTGATATGGCGTTGGCCGCCTCAACAGGAAATGCTGTCTAGTGGCGACTGAGACTCCATGCGCACCGGCTCTGGAACTTTTTATTTCCAGGTTGAAATGCATAACTGCTCCCGGCCACGTTGGCCCCCTTAAGTTTAGAGCAGACAATAGACATAGGTACATTATTGAAAATTACATATGGCGACTGCATAAAATGTAAACGATTTTGGGTAATTAAATGGAGTAGAAAATATTTACGGAAGTTTACCTCATTGTAAACATGTCCACGTAGCCTGGTCAAAAAACATAAATAAATCCGCAATGTACGATTATTTATCATGTATAATGAATTTAATATCTTTTTATTAAAAATAATGTCGGTTTTTTTGAGCTTGTACCGGCACTCGGAATCCTTATGTTTGAGGTAAAGCTGAGGAAATTTCTGGATATGGTCAGAGGTTGTTTCAAGCACTGAACATCACGCTCTGCACACTGGGCCATTTTCTTACAACGACTGCATAAACACATCAAAATTCGTCAAATGTACCTTCTTAATAATATCATCTAATTTACACGTTTTTTACATCTAGCGAGTCGATTTATAAGAATTAGGAATTTTGTTAAATTTTGAATATTTATAAAAAAGCCAAAAGTGCGCATACTCGACTTGTTCGCCATCCTTTTGATATCCAACTGGGCATTGAATTCGGTTGCAGCGGAAGCCACCACGAATGTTAAGACAGGACTCATCGGAGCGACAAGCATTGGGCTGCTGACACTCGTCAATGTCCAGACAGGTACGACTGTCCGGACCCAACTTGTAACCACTTGGGCAGTCACATTTGTAGGAGCCGTGAGTGTTGACACAGTTTCCAACGCATAGGAAACCCTCGACCACCTGAGCGCACTCGTCCACATCTCGACAGGTCCGTCCGTCCGGGCTGATTGTAAATCCGGCTCCACAAGAACACTTGTACGAGCCCCAAGTATTAATACAGTTTTGCTCACAAAGTCCCGTGATTGTCAAGCACTCGTCCACATCTACCGTACCAAATTGTATGGATAATATTAATTTTCACTGTCAAAATCAAAAATAATTTGTGCATATTCATAGAATATCGGTATTTTTACCGGCACAAGTTCGATTGTCCGACCCTTGGACAAAGCCGTCCTTGCAAACGCATCTAAATGAGCCTTGTGTATTGTGACATTCTGAATTACTCGCGCACACTTGACCACTGTATTTAGTGCACTCGTCCACATCCTCGCAAGTTCCCTCGCGAATTTCGTAGCCAGGCGGACACTGACACATAAATCCACCTTAAAAATTGCAGACAAACTTGTTACCTTGACCTTTGACCTTTCTTTACATTGTTTAAAAATTGTATACATATTAGACATTATTTTATCACCTCCTCTATTGACACACTGTTGATTCCCCCGGCAAGTGTGGGTTCCTCTTTCACACTCGTTGATATCCGTGCACTTGGTTCCGGTGGTTGGGTCGGGCTCAAAGCCCGCGGGACAAATGATTTTGGACATGCACTGGAAGGAGCCCTGAGTGTTGACACACTGTTGAGTTGACGTGCAAGGCCCTCGTGCTCCGGGCAGCGTGCGGCACTCGTCAATGTCCACACACTCCCCTCGCTGGTTGAACTGAAACCCGGGAGAACAAGTTGGCCGGCACTCTCCGTTTGGAGCCAGAGAAAGTCCGGAGCCGCAAGTTCTCGTGGCCTTTTCACACTTGAAGGAGCCGGGGATGTTTTTGCACTGCCACTCGGGGCCCAGTCGGCTACAGTCGTGATTTCCAAAGAGACACTCATCGTCGTCCTCACAAAGTCCGGTGCCACTATTTAAAGTGTATCCAGTTCCACACCCGGTGATGCGAATGCAGGTGAAAGACCCGGGAGAATTGTCACAGCGCTGGCTGGCGGTGCAGGTGTGTTGACCCGTTTGACATTCGTTGACGTCGAGACAGGCTCTAGTGATGGGATCCCGGAAATACCCTGTTCGACAGTGGCAGTAGTAGCTTCCCAGCGTGTTTTGACACAGTTGCGTCGAGTCACACGGGTTCGCCTCTATGCACTCGTTGATGTCGTCACACAGCGGGGATTCTCCAGGTCGAGACGGTCCTCGAACTCGATAGCCGGTGGCGCAAGGGGAGGATTTTTCTATTTGATTAGCCCTCGGATCTGGTCCATTGTTATTATTGTTGTTGTTGTTGTTTCTTGACGGCCGGTTTCGGTCAAAGATTTGGTTTATACTGTTGACAGAGTTGTCACGGGAGGAGGGCGAAGTTGTTGAAGTTTCCAGAGAATTGTCCTCATCATCAAGGTCATTACTGTCGTCGTTATAGCTCACGGTGGTTTCACCCTCAGCCCCCGTGCTCACGTTCCCCTCACATCGATAACCCCCTACTTCGTTTACACAGGTTTCCGAGGGCGCACACGTGTGAAGTCCCGTTGTACATTCGTCACGATCTGCAAAAAACATGAACATTTTTGATTTTTTAGATACCCTGGGATTTTTTTCCTCTACTTTTCATTATAGTTTTTACATGAATATAAATTGATACAAACCTTGACAAAGGAAAGTGTAATTTTGATTGGGTTCATATCCAGGTGGGCACTGCGACGTTGTGGAGCCCTGGAGTTGATGACATTGGTAAGATCCCTGGACGTTGACACAGCGCTCTTTCTCCACTCGGCAGTCGTGCGTCCCTTCCTTGCACTCATCAATGTCTATTAGGTTACATTATAAGATTTTTTACTGTTTCTTTCTCTATTTTTTGCTTTTTTCATGTTTTCGACAGTATTTTTGACTGTAATATTTTATGTATTTATCCGTTTACCTTGACACGCGCGAATTCTCGTGTCATACCGAAAACCGGACTGACATTGCTCAGTGCACTCATAGGCCCCCGCTGTATTTCGACAGACCTCCGAATTTCGGTCACAACTGTCCAGTTTCTCTTCACATTCGTTTACATCTAGTGCGAAAGAAAATTAATTGAAATTTTTGTGAAAAATCACCGATTTTAGAACAAGATGGACAATTTCCCGATTTTTCACTCACCATCACAGTTTAAAGTATTGTTATTGAATTTGTAGCCAGCTGGACAGTTATAGCGCGTGAATTCTTTCTTGCTCTGACAGTCGAAGCCTCCTGGAGTATTGATACAATACTGGATTTCCCGTACACAAATGTCATAGCCCTCGGCACACTCGTCAATGTCAACACAATTGTCGGCGTCGTCCTCCGCGGCTCTGTATCCAGGCGGACAGTCCAAACTCTTTTCGTTGTTGGTGGGCTCATTCTCCTCACACAAGAAGGAGCCGATTGTGTTGACGCATTTTTTGTAGGGGAAACAAGCTCTGGCTCCTTCCGAGAGGAGACACTCGTTGACATCTGAAATGGGGTGAAAAGGCCAAAGATAATTTTAACTTTTAACGAATGCTTTACTTTGAAGCAAGAAAGAAAATGTTTATGATATGGTTGAATTTTATTCATAAATATACAGTAAATAGTAAATAATACCGTCACAAACTTGTGTGTGCACATTGTAGACGAAGCCAGGAGGACACTGACTGTTGGTTCCATGGTGAGAAGTTTGACTACTTTGACTACTTCGTTCCTCCTCCGTCTGTTCCCTGCAGGATTTACCGTCGGCCAGGAGAACGTAACCAGTGCGGCAGTCACATCGATAGGAGTTCCTCCCGTCTGAAATGCATATCTGGGAGCACAACTGACCAGGGAAGAGCGCGCAAAAATCTTGTAGAGGCTCCTGTGGTCCGCCTCTACTTGGATGGGTCGAGGAGTGGGTGTGAGTGGGCCGATAAGTGGGAGAAGATGAGGACGACGATGGTGGCTGACGAACGTTTGAGCCTGGTCTGTTCGAATTTGGAACTGGAACAGGAACCGGAACCTGACTTGGCGGGGTCAGAGACCCGCCCGCCTGAAGACAGCAGCGGGTCAGGGAAGTGTCCCAAGGGGGTCCAAGAGCCAATTTTAGTGCTTGGAACTCACAAGCAAGGCCCATGGCCCCAGCAATCAGACCCAACTTACACCCCTCACAGCAGTCTTGATGATATTGACCCGCATTTCCGGGGTTGGCAACACACTCTCGGCCGGCTTTTGCCGTGGCCTGTCCCAAAATGCACTGCCTCTCCCTGTAAACCGAAAAATAGACAGTTTTTGGTTCACAAACTTGTGGTTTTCATTTTTTTTGTGTGTACACACTACAATGTACATACCTGTAATTCCTCCTGCAGCAAGCGTCGATTGTAGACAAGCAAGGTGCTTGATGCTCCACGGATACGGCTTGGACGGGAGCTGGGAAAACGTTGCACGTTTTATTTTCCCAAGCCCAGTGAACTCCCAGATTGCAGCATCTTGACAAAATTGTCTCCAGACCCTCTGAGCAAATTAAATTTTATTAGGGATGTATTAATTTTATATTAGGGCTCTACAACCGTGTGTAAAATATTTGAAAGACTTTATGCATACCTGAAGGCGAAGGAAACAAAATCCCGAGCACAGAAAGTATTATAAAGGAAAATAATATACGGGCACGTGGTAACTTCATTGCTTTAAAACTATTTAAATTTTAACTTTAGACCTCTTGCTACTAGAATTTTCAAGGTAGTTTTGTAAATTTAACACATGGATAATTTTTTCGACAAAATTAGAGCTGACTTGATAGTGCTAAAATGAAAGTACTATGATTGAAGTTAAAGTTTTGATTTTGATACAAAATTCAGAATGTTTGTGTTTATGTGTTTAGGATTTACATTTGAGTTTAGAAATTGTCTGCTCTTCATTTATTTCTCTAATGTGTAATATTATGAGTAGTTCCATTTTTTTCTCTGTATTTGATTTGCCTTCCTTATCTAACAAGGCCAAGTCTAATATTGAATAACATTGAATAAAGATATGCATTACACGCGAAGCGAGAGATGAAGAAGAGCACCCAATGTGAAGTTAAAGTTAAATCTCTCTCAAGATTATGTGCTTAGATTTGACTCTAATTCTGTATATAGGCTAAAAATACGATGACACGATGGGCATTGTGTTTTGTAAACATCTATTATGTACTTTATAAGATACGGAAACAAAATCCCCCGTTATGATGTTATGGGGTATTTTTATTCTTTTCAAAAAACGCATAAAAGAAGGCCAAAGGTCGTGTCATATGTTATGTATCAGTAACTCATTTACACACGCACAATAAATTTGCGGTCCAAGACTTTTTTCTTGTTAAAGGCGGATGTTAAGCGACATTAAATTTCTTAGGAGTATTTTTCTTCCCCGTCATTTTAAATTTGATTACATCTCATTTGTGTAGAGATTTGCACACAAATAATCTAACTTCAATTTTGAGTAATATTTTTGCACTCATTCAGCTCTCAGCTCTCGACGTAATTGTAGAGAAACGAGTGTGTGTGTGTCAATGATGATAGACAGTTCAAAAAGGGTCAAGATGTTGTCGTTAATGTCACTTGCCAATTTAAATGACAGTGAGAGCAGCATCGTCAGCTATTCATTATTCATTCATATGCTACATATACATATTATATGTATGCATGTATTTTAATTTAAAATGCGTGTGCATGTTCTGGGTTCTTATAAGTTTATTTGAAGACGAAGAAAACCAAGAATTCTGTCGGCTTTTCATCAACTTTGTTGTTTAATCTCCATCCATACATAACATTTTAATCGTGGGGATTTTCTAGTTCAGCAATCAGCATGGAATCAACTCCAATTGAATTGATTTTGCAAAGTGAGTTAGTGGGTTAGGAGAAACTCTCATGATGGAAGATACATACATCTAGGAATTGGTATTTGCTGTAATTCATTCATTCATTTTTTTACTTCCAGTGCAATAATATGTTATTTCAAAGTATTTATAGGTATGGATCGTATTATAAGTTATGACTTTTATAGCTTATAAAAACAAGACGTGATATTTTAGAGTCTATAAGAAATATGAAAGTATGGAGCATGTGAAATTCTATGCATTATTCCATAAAATACATAAACATCGGTATTTCGTACGTAAGAAATTTGTACGTTTCACCTACTGGTAGGTTATTTAGTTTAAAACCAGAAGCCTCTATAGTAAAAGTATTTCCAGAGGTTTTTAATCAAATAGACGAATACATAGTAAAATAAATTATGAAACACCGCTTGAGTATAAGTAAAATTATAGATAGCACCGCTGTTATTTAGTTCTTATGTAACTATTATTTCTTCTGTTTCATCGGCATGTATACCTGCTATTATAGTATAATATGAATATTATGGATTTGTGTAATAGATTTCTAATGATAATGACCGAGGTGAAGTTACATTATTTTGTATCATCGTTAATCAAAATTTAAGTGCCTATGCATAATGTATACTATATGCTCAATGTTATGGACAGCCTACTTATTTAGAACCATATTATTTTACGATATGATGGGCATGCCACTGTCACTGTCAAATCAAGTCGATTAGATAAAAAGCAAACACACTACAGTTTTAGAACCACCGTAATATACAAAAATAACAATAAATACAAAAAGTATCACATGTCAATGATGTTGAAACTGAAAGTTTCTGTTGCACTGTCAAGCGAAAGTTTTACCGTAGCAGACTGAGGTTTACTAAAGACTCAAGACTAAATAAAATGACAAGTCTATTCACACCAGCAATTTTCAACCAGTTTTCCCTCTGGATTGTTTGTCTACTTTCAGTGACAAACGCATTACCGGAACCACAAAATCGTGAGATAGTTTTTAACTGTAAACTTATTTTTATAAAAATAACTTTATTATCTCAATATTGCATTTTATTTGTTTTTGTGCATGCGTACATATAGAAAGCAGGAGTGGGATAGTATCTGCCGGGTATGACGAAGTTGGGAGCTTTCAGAATAAAACCTTTTACATAATGACCAACTCGAAGGTAGAAAATTCAGTACTTACTTTTACCTATAATAATTTGCTTTCCTGTAAAAACGACAATAAAAAATGAACATTTGGAAAAGCTATTGTGGAATACAATTAATAATTGAATGGTTTGTTGTAATACTTGAAAGAACAGAAAAACTGGCACGAAGCCTGGGGGTCCTGCCGAGATGCGGGTTTAGTTCTCGCGAGTGTGGACAATGAGGAGCAATCTCAATTTGTTTCGTACTACATCAATGTCCATGGTATTATAATATGTCAAGCATGTATATAAGCAGTGAGCAATGTATAATGGGGAATAAACGGACATATTTTCACCATGCTTTGTATAACCTAGGTTGGCAATTGTTGAGTGTTATATTTTATTATTCAAAGGTCTGGTAATATATGCAACATGGCTGTCTGGAAGCGACCTGGGAAACCATGAGGGTTCTTTCTATTGGATGGGCACAGGGAAACCTCTCAATTTTACGAACTGGGCTCGTGGACAACCTGATGATGGAAACACTGGAGAAAGTTGTATCTATGGTTTCGGCTCCAGCTTTCTCTGGATGGACTTGCCATGCAATTCTAAAACCGTTTCTTGTCACCTGTGCCAAACTCCGTAAAATCAAAGTGCTAAAAGTCAAGCAGTATGCAGTATGCAGGCATTTACCTTATATTATTATTTTTTAAGAAGAATGCGATAGTTTGTTGAATTTTTTTAAAATAAAAATGGCCGCGATTAAAATGTAAATAATGTCTCCTTTTCTCTGTTTTATCAAATAACATGCATACAAAATACAAAAATGCAGCATTTAAAAAGTGTGTATTGAGCTCTATGGCTAAAAATTTAATTCGCCAAAAATAATTCAGAGCTATTAGCATTATTTATTATTTAAGTATTTATTTAAAAAAATACAAAACACCATTGTAAACAAAACTAGAAAACAGTGTTGACTCTACTGCGATAACAAAATTAATTGTCACGTAATACAATTTAATTACGCACTAAATGTGATGGAAAATTGAAGGTAATACAAGTATGCATATTTTCCGGTTTCTTGGCCAATCAGATGAGATAAAGGGACGCATAGAGGTAATCATGTACAAAGTCATCGTATATGAGATAAAACCATTCACCTTGCAACATTTGACGAAGTTGAAGCATCGAAAACTAAATTTCAAAATTTTTTTTAAAATTTTGAGAATAAAGAAATCATTCCAAGACAATAACCGTACTTTTGTGTCAATGACTATACCTACACTGAGCTTTTAGTTCAGTATAGATATTGGTTCAGTTAAAATTATGAATTATTTTTTTTACAACTCTTACCCACATGAAGACTGTAGACCAGAAAACGGTTGGGATACAAAAAATGCAAAGCATGTCAAATTTATTGACCATTCCAAATCTAAAGCAATAAAAAAAATTTGTAATTAATATCATTATTGATTTATTTATGCTTCCAATATTTTCTCGAGGTAGTAAAACAACAGAATTTAATTGACACATACTTTGGGTCTAGGGGAATAGCAGCCGTGACTGCGATTAGGATGAGATTCTCAATCCAAACTATCCACAGGGGTATGAGATGATATTTTCGGATGCTCATGTCCATGTACATCTGCGGGAATGAGAAATAAGAAATAACATCAAAGCATTACTTCTCATTGTAGATTGTAGGTATTGCAAAAACATTAATAATTTTATCCTGATAAAATTGCAGGGAATACTATTGCGCTGACTTACTTTTTGTGTAAAAAATAAGGGGATCATAATTAGATAAGAGACGTAGACAAATAGAACGGAGGCGGGAAGAAAAATGACGTGATATCTGAACTGCACGAAAATCCATCCAACAAGAAACGAAAATGAAAACGACTGCAAGTCAAGAGGAAAAAAGAATATCTCAAAACTTACAATGATTTCATGCTTAATTATTTAATTTTTAATAATTAATATTATTCTTGTTCAGAAAGACGACGTACAGAAAGAAGCATGAAAATGATCATGGTTGAAAAATGTGGCGGATTCTTTTTGATCCGGACAAAGAAAAACACAAATATATAGACAGCCCTGTGGAAAGCATGTTATTAAAGTGTTGTTAAAAAAATATGAAGTTTTGTATAGATGTGTATGTGTATACATTAAATGAAAAATGGAACCTCGTTAAGAGTTCATTTAGAAATTACGGCACATGCAAAAAAAACGAAACTTTTGTGCATTGTTGTTGGGATTTTACGGGATCTTACGCAGGCATTCCGAGCCACCAAAATATTGCCTTTTGGTACGTGGCGTCGAGGCTGAAATTTTTAAAAAGGTATTTTTTAAACAAAAAGAATTAATAATCATAATATATATAATAATCATTAATAATAAACATAAAACGTCTGTTGAATCTTACAACAAAATGAAGAAAAAGTATCCGCAGAGGATCGCAAATTGACATTGTTTCACAATGAACGTTTTGCAAACAAAGAGAGACTGGTCACGACGTTTTTCCTTAATTTGAATTTCCAATGGAGGTGGGGGACAAAGTCTAACATTGACATTGCTATCCTGGTCATTCTGCTCCTGTGGTGGGTTTCCGGGTGGGTTAGCGGTGGGTCCTTTCTTTGTACAACAACACGTCTTCTTGATTCTCTTACACAACTCTGAACACTTTCCCATTGGGAAATTATAATTGTAGATGCATTAATTATAAACAGCGACAGCAGAGTGTGGAGCATAGGTATAGCTGTTATGCTGTAAGGTCTTCGTTCTTGTCCTCTCCTTCTTCGGGCCTACTTACAACTTATGTTTCCACCATTTTATTGTCCATTACTACGTTTACTACTAATACTGAGCATTATCGGAGATAGCCTGGGATGCTGTGGTATAAACATTGCTGTCGATCCTTTTCTCATGGATGTCGTCTTTACTTTGACGTTGGTGCTGACGATTTGAAAACTCCAACAGTCGCAGTCATCTACTTGGGGACTAAACATTGTTCGACGCTTTTCTTAGATGGATTGTGGACTGTCTACGGGCACAATGTCAGCAAGAACAGAAAATCCCATCAAGTCATCCGCCTGTACCACCAGGTATGCTGTAATCCCCATCTTGACAAGCAAATCCTCAGATGTCAGATACCGCGGTAGTCGTCGAAAAATCATCAACTACCTAAAATGATTTTTCAGTAATACCGGAAAAACTGCGTGCATTCTGGTTTTTTCTTCTTTCAGTTTTCAGTTTCCAGTTTCTCATTTCTCATCGCATGACTTCAAACCTTGCTTCAAACTTTTTTAGTTTTTTGTTTTCTTGACATTCTTGATCTCATAACTCATAACCTAGGCAACGTCAAAAAATGCGAGCCCTAAGTCCTAATAAGTCTGCGATTATCTATTGGAGTTCCAGCGTCTAGAGTCTAGAGGCCTCTGCAAAATTAACCTCTGGATTTATCTATGCACATTATAAATAAGCATGTACGAGAATACAAATTTCCAGTTCGAAATCTAATGTCAACATAAAAAAACTCTGTGATACAAATTGCAAAAAAGTAAAAGGGAAAGGGAAGCAGCAGCATCAATGTGCAAATATAACATGTATTTTATCAGTCAATACATGATGTAGACTGTAGACTGTGTATATTATTTCAACGTGCGTTGCGTGTACGATAAAACAACCAGGAAAAAGTTGTGACTTGCGACACACACACACACACAAGTCTTTTTTGTTTTCCAAAGATACCTCTGTAAACGTATTTACTATTTACCTACATGCTTGAAATTGCTCGAGACTCGAGATACTAGATAAATATTATGTTCCCATTCATATTCTCTTTTGATTTTAAACTTGACCTTTGAACACGAGCAAATTCATGTGCAATTAAATACTTACGCTCCGTATTGTCAATTGTGAGACTACAATGCATTTACGATTTACGCAGTTTCTCACGGCCTTTCTTTTAGTTTAGTTAAATCCTAAATTCAGTCTCTAGTCTCTACATTCTACATACACAATACTCGCTACAATAATACACTAATATCCACAACAATACAATATTATTACATAAAATATACTCATAGAGTTGAACGCTCTGATCTGATCCTCATTGTTCTACAGTGTGGTTATTTTTCAGTAAAAATTACCCATTAAGGTTGGTAGTCGGTACTATTTAGTATTTTACCAGTAATTCTATGTAATACAATACGTTTTACGTACCCATGATTCCTGCGTATTTACGTCAATTCCACTTTCCCTCTGCGAATTTAATCAGTGCATTTCTATGAAAAACATCGCTCTGCATCTTTGCCAGGTTTTCTAGTACATGGCATTCTGCTTTTAATAGTTTTATTTTTCTTTCCTCGCGAACACCAACTATTCGTGTTTTTCTAGTTTATAGATTTATAGCGAATCATCAATCGTCACAGTATATGCAGAGTAAAGAGTGCAAGGAGTGGTTAGCTATTCTTAAAAATTTTCATGAACAACAATTGTTTACAGCTTGGAAAATAAAATGCATGTGCGCCATACAACAACAGTAATAACCATTATTGTATTAGTATTAGCATTAGTAGTGCAACATGGTAAACATGAATATTAACATGACTGAGGTAGGCGTTAAAGGGAAAATACAAGTTTAATGAGCAAGGAAAACTAAATGGAATTAAAGATTAAATCCAGCATCGACTGAATTACTAATTTTCTCGTGCTCCTATATATTTACATAAAAAGATCATCGGCAATCAGCACATAAAAACATGGAAATAAGCAATTTAACTTGCACAGGTTCGGGATCGAAGTAGTTTCTGATACTGTAGTGTAAATGATAAAAAGATATTATGCATTGCAAAACCAGTCAGCTGGATACTTGTTAGATATTACATTGTTGGATGCATACTATGCTAAGCCTTTCTAATACATTATCTTTTTGTTTCTTATACGGAAAATAATACTCAAAAAATAATCCAGGAGTTATTGTTAACATTAATCAAGCACTATCTCTGTGTAAAATACTTAGAAGTGTTTGGAGCATGTAGCATGTAGTATACATAATATACCTAGTATTACATTGGAAATTGTTCTCAAATTTGCCATTTCGACACACATAAAAAGCAAAAGTATTTTTTCTTGATACTATGCAACTTGAATTAGATTCCACGTGTGTATATGTAATAATATGTAGACACTATAGACACGTAATGTGTTCAGTGTATAACGTACATATGTATTTACAATTTACAGGTATGCATTAATATTGAGTTTTTGGTTTTAGATACATACACGATTAGACGAATCAGTTGTATTAAGGTATATTTTTTGCATTTATTCACAGCTCATTCTACTTACTTACTTACTTACTTACTTTTACGTTCATACACACCGCAGCCTTGAAAACAGGGGGAGCAAAAACTAGTTTTTTCCTTACTATCAATCATGGAAGTCTCATCATCGGGTTGACGATATTATTGCCTATACATATTATTATATCTTATGTATGATAAAAATATTGTCCATTTCTTTTGTGAATTTTGTGCTGTGTGATCGGTATCGGGGTAAGTAGGTAAATATTAAATATGTATAGATACATAGATTTCGTAATCCAGCCTGCACTGATTGTTGATGGGCAAAAAGAATTTTGTAGAGATATACATGTTATGAAC
>JAQIVE010001395.1:0-25331 GCA_034698285.1 Sminthurinus bimaculatus | reverse complement strand
CCTCCCTCCCTACCTCCCTCCCTCCCCTTGGATCCTATTGTTTCTGTTTATAATCAACTATTGCTTTGATTTCCCCCATTTAATTACGAATCTGATTAAAGTCTCAGTACAAGGCGACTGCTCATTCAGTAGTTCTGACTTTGAAATAACTGAGCCGCTCGGTGAGGTGACTTCCAGGTCGGGGCAAAATCCTGAAAATTCCTCCTGCACACACACACACATAAATGAGAAATGTGGAAGGGCCGTCTCAGTTTATCAGGAGGATTCGGTCCTCTTGTATATTGACTAATCCATCATGGACAATACATGGAGATAATCTCAGTCCTTCCTTCTGTCTCCAAGTAAAGACCCGAGGTGAGCATGACCATCTTCATGACGATCTTTCAACATGTTCCATAATTGGACCCTTCTTCAGGCTATAATAACATGTGATAATAATAATAATAATAATAATAGTAATAGTGGAGGGGTCCAAGTACCAAGTATCGAGACGTTGGTCCATTCTGTACAATTCATTCTCAACAGAAGGTCCATGTCCCATGTCCAGCTCCATTTCTTTGTCATCTTCCTCCGAGTCGTCAATTAAAATGAAGTGAGCCACTGCAGGATGATTGAAGCTCGATTTGCACAGCTTTTCCCCAGATGATCCTCTTTGAACTTTTCGTAAGGAAATGCTGTGTATGTAAGTAGTCTAGTCATGTGTCTTTGAGTGTGATGTGTGTATACAGGGCTTGCTGCATACAATGTAAAAAAGGCAAAAAGACCTTGGAAATCGGAGCAGCGTGGAATGGACAACGCTATATATGCATCGTGAGAGCTCTGCTTCATAATAACAGAGACATGATTTGGCATTTTGGAGCGTCTCATCTCATGCAAGACGCGTAGAAATATGTTGCTGGGCCATGGCCTCGTTCTTTCTTCACTCTCACTCTCTCTCTCTCTCTCTCTCTCTCTCTCTCTTGCCCACCCCCGTCCCGCACAAATGCAACCTTATTTCCCCTCCAATATTGAGTCTCAACTTGGACCAGAGGATAAAGCTGACCCCACACAAGGAGGCACAAATGTGAAAAGTGGGAAAGCCGCTTCGTTTTTACGACTGGATCGATAGTCTCATAATATTGATGTGGATACGATACGAAACGAAAGGACGAGACAGCTCACATTATTATTATGTCATGAAAATAATAATAATAATGATAATGCAGATCTTGTCTTTATGAGCTTTTCTTTGTGGAAAAAATTGGAGAAATGGTGTTGAGACTCTCCATGTCTCTGCGAGTGTTTGAATTTCTCTTTCTTTCTTTCTTTCTCCCTTTCCCTCCTCATTCCGCATTCCCTTTCTTTTTTTACTCTTCATTTCCGCTCGCACGGGCCTTGAATCAAGTTTCTTGTTCATTGGATTAGCCCGCGATCGACTCCTTGTGCTGCTTCCTCCTTCTTGAAACTTGCAACGTCAAACTCAACAGGGAGGAGAGGATTGACGAAGAGGGAAGCCCTCATGTATGTACGTGTTGGAAGGCATAAATACACGAGTAAATAATAACTAGGCATGTTTCAGAGGAGAGCAAGAGTCGCATACAAAGTCATCCAGCTGCCAAAAGCCAGGAACACAGCGCAGCAGTGAGTTGCCTTACATAAAAACTACATAATACTTATACATAATTGAATAAAATTTTGCCTGCAAAACTAATAGGATACATACATACGTACATGCATGCAGACATAGACATAAATGTATATTATCCATGTACTTATATGTATGGATGTATGCATTATTTTTACTGATTGCTGGGTGACGCACTTCCTCATTTCACAATTCAGCCGACAACTCCAACACTGAAATCGCACCACTTTTGATGTAAAAACTCTAAACCAGCATGGATGGGATGGAGGATTTTCTCTGTGACACTACACATACAAATTTACAATAATATTATTATATCTACCCATTGTACTTACGATGCTGAGAGCATACAGTATATCATCCTTTTATTATTGTTATTATTATTATGAATGCTCCTGATATTGTCTCAACTCAAGAAACTTTTTAAATTACTTTTACTTTTTATTACTATTTACTATTTAACAAGATGGAAACTACCAACCAACTCGACCCATTTTCCACAATTTGACCCTTTTTTAATTCTGTTCTGACCGATTTTTTGTCGTAAGTTTTTAAACTTGTTGAGGGACATATACATACCTGGACCAAGATAGACTCTCCTGGGATTTTATATTCCCCCGCACATGAATGACACAAGAGGGGAAAACAAGAAAGGCGTCCCAGGAGTTTTAGGTGAACATTGAGACTTGAGACGGTTGTCAAAGAGCGTGGATGATATTTAGGGTCGACTGTATTGTCCACGGGTATCATGTCAATGTCGACGGAGTGAAAGAGGAGCAATTGTGTTTGCTCCGTGGTTTTATTACACAGTAGCTGAGGCACAATTTGTGAGTGTGATGGGAAGATGAGGAGCTTTTAGTGGAGCTCAAGAAGGAAGAGAGTGAGTGAAAGAGTTGGAGTGAAAAACAAACAGGGGGATATTTATATTTGTTGAAGGAGCGGAGACCATATCTCGTTTCTCATCTACGAAAGAAAGAAAGAAAGAAAGAAAGAGTAGAGGGAGAGGAGGAAGGAAGGAGTTGGGGCTTGATCACTAATACATGCATATTACTTACGTACTTACATACACATTACACATGTATAATAATATGTTGAAATGAGGTGGGTCCATAGATTCACAGCTCCATGGAAGCAAAGACAAAAAATAAATGTCGACTTTAGACTCTGTGTTTTTAACTTGTGTCAACGGTTCACTCACACACTTGACATGATAATATTACTCTTGTTCCACATCCATTATCCATCCATACAGTCTGCGCCCTGTACTCTGTACCTGTGTGTAATAATGATATGTGTATATGTGCTATGTGTGTATACGGAATACGGACACGTATTCCGTCCCTGTTCCACAAGCAACTCTGAACTCGCAGAGACCGTCCTCGAGTAAAAGTCTGTGTGAAAAGAGAGACGACGACGAACATGATGATCAGGGAGAAGGAAAGGAAGGAGAGCAAGATTTTCCTAGAAGCTTTCCTATTTACAATGTTTACTTTGTGTTTCCGTCGGAGGTTGCACACACACACACACACACACGAACACATTGACGAGTAGTTTGTAGTCCGGGAGTCTCCTGACTTGAGAATCATCCTAATGATTTCCACATACATAATACATACATAGACTCAGGAAACACGGACAAGGCATGGTCATGATCCTCCATCCTCCCCACTTCCAATGCATCCACATATTTCATATTTCAGGTGGAGATCCAAGGGGGCGGGGGAACAAAATAATATATAATGTTGTGTTGAGCGTTGAGACTGTAATTTAAATTGTGGATGAGGACAATTATCTACCTACACTTAATACATACTCACGGCTAAACTATTTACATATTATGTATGTGTACGTCTAGTCAATTTACGTGCAGCCGAGTCAACCTTGGTTTGAGCGACGTTACAGAAATTAGACACATATTATGGAAATTATTATCGGAGCAGATGAAACAAAAGACTCAAGTCACATGAGTAGTTAGAGAGGTGTATGCGCTCCATATACATTATGCATACATATTACATATGCGATATGCATATGCGTGTATGTGCAGAATTTAATGAGAATTGAGGAGGCCGTTCTCGCCATTTCCTCGTTGCAATAAACAAGAGATTAGGGAGAGGAGGGAACAAAAACACTACGCAGCTCATCATTATATTACTTGACTCGTCTTTTTGTCTCCTCAGTCCTCCATGTGTGTAATGTATGTGATGCACTCCCTTCTTTATATATACCATATACTGTCCAAGTCATCCAAACTTAATTTTGATGAGAATTCATCCAAGAGATGCTGCTCATTGCTCATAGTTATGTATGTGGAAGCCGGGAATTGAAATTATTAGCTCCCCCACCCCCTTCTTCTGCATCCTTTACTTGATTCTGAGGACGAGCTTCCTTCCGACCTGACTCTACTCTCACATCCACAAATTCAATGCACATGTGACATGTGAATACGTGGATTTGAAAGTTCACCTTGTAACAAGGCTCATTATTGGCTGAGGATTCTGTTTGTGAAATAAATGTCCTCAAAGATAGACTCGTCAGCACAATCTCATCTCATCTCATCTTCCGTGAACCATATTATTATTATTAAGTATGTATATTATTATGTAAGTATATAATATGTACAATGGGCATAATAATGCGCATTGCATATAACATGTTATAATGTAATATTATTGTTGTAGTCAATCTAAAATGCGTGTCTTGATGGTGTAAATTAAATTCAAGGGCCGGCAAATCCATCAATAGCTCGAGACCATCAAATAATTTCCCGTGTTGAGATCTGCTTTGGGCCAGGACACAAGACACAACAGAGGAGAAGACAAGATGGGGATTTGGAAGGACAAGGAAGACTCTTGGACCTCCTTTACAGCAACAGTATAAGATCATACTCGTAATATGATGAGTTTATTTATCTCAAGTTGCCACCATACATACAAACCTCCCACAATCCCCAAATCCACAAAGATTTTCAACATCCAATAAAATAGAGCGCAGAGGCGGAAAAGAAAGAACATTTTGTGGTGGTTGCAATTTTGGATTGGGCATGTTCTCCCAGATTTAGTTTTCCCAATCCAAATTCCAAATGGCCAAAAGAAAGAGAGAAAAGAGAGAGCGCTGAGCGTTTGCCTGTTTTTGAGTAGAGTGAGGTAAATAAAGCAACAACAGTTTGGAAAAGAAAGTAGCGTCAATATTAGCGAGGAGTGTATCAGCCTGGCAACAGACATGATTGAAGAGAAGAAATAAAGCCTTTCAATTTTGCAGCCAAATGAACGGCATTCCAGATTTTCCCTTTGATTTCTCCAGTGGAGTTGCTCAGGCTCAAGACGAGGCTGAAAGGGAATCGGAAAAAGTGAGGAGGGGGAAAAGGGGGACAAAATGACACGAGGAAAATAACAGAGAAAGAGTTCCAGTCACGTTGACGACTCAAGTACGTACACATTACACGTACATACATATAAAATCTACTATTTCCATGCCCTTGCACAGCATTCATTTGATTTTATAGGCCAATACGCTTACGTACCTACATCTATCTTTGTTCACACAAAGCCAAGGCATAAAGATGAAAAAGTGGGAAAAGAAGGCCCAAAGAAAGGAAAGAGCCCGACCAGGGTTGACCATCACCATCCACATCCCAGTTTGGACAAAAGCCCCCCTCCAATGATATCTAGTCACTCTAGTCTACTACTCCATTTGCAAAAACTATGCTTTTTACTAGTGGCCGTCAAGATGCTTCAGAACTTATAGTACAAAATGTCGGGAGATAGTCAGAGAAAAGGATATTTGTGGTGGAGGGAGAGCTGAAAACATTCCGATGTTGATCCCGGTGCACAAACATGTGCGTAGAGAGAGAGAGAGAGAGAGAGAGAGAGAGAGAGAGAGAGAGAGAATTCCAAAAAGAAAAGGATTGTCCATGATTGCAAACTGCCGCTCCGTACCAACACTGCACTGCGACTCCCCCGAAGAGGGGGGAAAGTGGGAGCTGGGCATCTCATAATAGGGAAGAGATTTGGGCAGCTGGTCTAGTGCCAAAAGGAATTGCTTTACTTGCTCCATAGATGGATGGATGGATGGATGGACAGTGGACAATGGACAGGGACCAACTACTTAAGTTCAGACAGACGCGGACAGACCACCCACACCAACGGGAAAAGCACATTGAGGCGCTCATTCATATCAGTAGATAGGAATTGTCTGGTTCCCACGTCCTGTCCAATCACCCAGTCAAGGCAAACATGTGCAGTCTTGGGCAAAGGAGTCCACTGACAACAACAACAAGAATGACAACACATACAGATAGACAGATAGACAGGCAGGCACGTATTTTGAAACAGTTTGTGTATAAAAAAGGGAGTCACGGACAGCGACAAGGCAAGCGAGGATGAGGATGACAGAGACTCCCTTGAAATGACAATGAGCAAATAACTAGAGCGTCCGTCCGTCCGACCGTCCGAACTGTGAAAGGAGTCAGTGCGCGAGGATGACTGACTAGGACACAAAAGAGGAAATAATGTGCATGGATGGAGGATGAAAATGTGGGTGATGATGAAGAGTAGACGAGTAGACCAGTTCATGGACACACATATACATATATATACATATATTATATATATACACCAAGTCAGCTCAAGATGTTGAGAAAGAAGAAGAGGAGTAGGAGGGGGAAGCTGGAGCAGCAATTGACGAGAGGAAAGAGAGGATGGGTTGGACTGGACTGGACTGGACTGGACTGTGGATCCCAAGTATAGGGTGAGAAGCTGGGATTGAGATAGGTAGAGAGAACATTATAGATTTCTCCATGACAAAAGAGGAGAGAGAGAGAGAGAGAGAGAGTAGCAGGAAAAGACAGGAAGAGTCTGTCACTTTTCGAGTCACTTTTCCAATATCAGTGATGTTCTACGGGCTAAATGGACTTTCTCTCTCCCTTTTCACTTTGATGCCTCCAATTGAGGAATCCCTGGATATGTATGTATGGAATATGTGAGAGAGTGAGAGAAGGAGAATGCTGAATGCTGAGGCAGATCGAGTCAGTCTCGCAGTCTGAGTCCCTTTCCAAGTTGGTTCCTATGTACAAATATGAAATCCTAATATGGAATATGTCTGCTCGGATGTGTTGCTCGAGCCAAAGAGTCGACTCAAGAGTGCGTGACAAGGCTTTTTACTCCTCGTGTTGGGTCCCCAGAAAAATTACCTTTATGCACGGAACAGAGGCCAAGTCCAATGAATTTAGTTGCACACACACACATACATTTATGTATATACGTACTTATGTACCTACGTATGATGTGCAGACAAGATACATACATGTTTCTTCCAACTTGATTTTTTTATCCTCATCATCATTGTTACTCTCCATCCATCCATCCATCCATCCGAACCTGTCTACATGTATGTACCTATAATACGTATAATATTATGTACACATATCCGTACATACGCATATGTCATATGTGCATTGGTTTGCAAGTAAAAAATGTCACACGATTTTACTTTTACTTCTTTTCTGTGCTTCTTTCATGTGATGATATTTCCCGGGCATCTCTCTCCTTGCTCCACCTTTCAGTTTCTTTCAATTTTCTCTTTCTCCCCGTTTCCCTTCCTTCCTTTCTCCTCCTCCTCCTCCTCCTTCATCTTTTCCCCATCAAGTCATCGTTTGAATTTCCATTTCTTGCCTGAAAGTGTTCCACGAAATTCAACTAAATTTTTGGATTAGAATCTTTTGCGTAGCCCGAATTTATTTGGAATCCAAAGAGCAAAAGTCTTTTGAGGTTCTTTCCCCTTTGATTCCCTTCCCTTCCCTTACATGCTCCCCCCTTTTTTCTTTTAAATTCTAAAAATCCTTGAAGGATTTTTGTCCCATTTCAAAAGAGAAGGTTGAGCATTTTGCCATGACGACGTCAACATTACAAGTTGCAAGTTGAAAGGGGAGGCAAAATCCGTTTACATATTGTCAGCATGACATGAGCCAGATTTGGAATTTCTCAGGAAAGGGAGAAAAGTCTGAAAAGTGTGAGAAGAAGGGTGGATGAGAGATAAGAGCTGAGAGATGGGAGATGGGAGAGGAAGGTGAGCTGATGGATCATTTGGTGGATTGATTAAGCTGTCATAAATGTATGCCGACTGCTGGTAAATATTTCCTTGACGCTCTCTAAGTACAGCAAGTCACTCATGTAAATATCCCGATACTACCTCTGTAATTCATAACTATCAGCAAAAAAGGAGCATTCAAACAGGTCCTCGTTTGACTTTTTTCCCTAGTTCAAATCACGGTCGCCCCCCCCCCCCATTTTAAAAAAATTCTTGCCATTTACTCGTCCTTCTAGTTCGCATGGATTTCTTGGCCATATTTTGAATGTATTTCAAGGGGAATAAAGAGGGAGGACAGAGAACACACAGTCAGAAGGTGGCCTGGCCTTGTTGGATTGCTTGGAGCATTCCTCTCATTTCCATGCCCTATATCACCTATGAATATAATATAACAATATAATATGTACTGTACATGGTGTGAGATTCTCCCGGGAAATCTGATACAATTTCAAAAATTATTACAAGGGCAGCTCTGCTCAATACTGGCCAGCAGTATTTATTATATGGCAAGAGACTGTCAAAACTCGTAAATGCAACAACTTTATTAAAGTTAGATAAACAAAAATAGAGTTGGCCGATTGAAATGAAGTTGAGAGAGAGAGAGAGAGAGAGAGAGAGAGAGAGAGAGTTTAAGTAAGGTAACGAAGGGAAGTTGGGTAACTTTATCAAATTTTTTTATTTCCCCGTGGAAAGATCCGCCTCTGGACTTGTTGCCCTCATTCCTCCTCCTCCTCCTCCTCGCCCTCCTTAATCCTGATAAAACGTGTGGATGAAGCCCAAAAGGAGCCGAGAATCATTAGCCACTTTTTCCTTCCCTGTACGTACATCTGTATGTGTACATATTATATGTATTTGTACATTGAAAACACGGGAATGGGAAAGTGTAAACAAGGGCGAGGTTTTTTCACCCCATTACCATCATATGTACTGAGTATGTACATTGTACACACACAAATAATCTTGTCTCGAAAATGATATCATGTTAAGTCGACCGACCGTCTGCAGTTGAGAGTTGCCTTTTTCTTTTCAACTAATGAAAATCTCATTTGGCCTTTCTCTGAAATGAAATCGACAAAGACAAAGAAGAGAGAGAGAGAGAGAAACTTGCGATTAGTAAATGAAAAAAAGGAAGGAGGACAGCCGAGGAAACCACCAGTGGAATGAATGAATGAATGAATGACTGCATGGGACGGAGCATTTAGGATTCAGCTCAGAATAAAGCAATGAGACAGCAAGAAGAAGAAGAAGAAGAAGTAAGAAAAAGACAAGTAGAGTATACAAGGCCAAGAGAGTAATAGGACCACGACATGGGGGGAGGAGGAGGAGGAGGAGGAGGAGGAGAGGCAAGTGGAATCAAGAATCAAGAGGAGTGAATCCTATTCAACAAAATGTAAAATGGAGTCGAGGTGAACACCATGCATGGTCCATTTGTATTAAATGCATACCTTGCTGAATGTACTTGGATGGTACATAGAGATATAGGTACGTATATTATAATATATATTAGTTGTGTACATATCATGACATGAGATAAGCCGACACAGTACACATACACACACCCACGCACACAATCCTTCAACTTAATCAACAACTGAAAAATGTTTACTTTGCTTCCCGTTACCTTCTTGTCTTTGTCATTTTACAACTTCTCACTCTTTGGCTTTGCCTAACTTTGTCATGTGACGACAACTTCTATTCTTGTCCACCTGTTCATTCGAGAAAACTAAACAAAGTGACAGAGAGAGAGAGACAGAGACAGAGAGAAAGATCATTCTCTCTGTCTCTTTCTCTGTCACTTTGTTAAGTTTTCTCGTTGTTGCTGTGACTTTGAAGAGGCTCAAGAAAAAGAAACGCATGGAAAGGAGATAACAAGGAATGCATATTGCGCTCATCTTAATCAGTGCCAATCAATGAGCGGGTTAAATTATGTGTGCAAAAAAGTGAAGCTTAAACAGGACACTAGTGTGTCTTGTGTCTTTTGTTTGGATATTTTGTACAAAACCAAACTATCCATAAAATGTCGTCATGGCGCATCCCAAAATGATGGTTTTATACGGTCAACTCTGTGACAAATACATGTTTTATATTCCAGACGATACCTACGACCTCCCGAATCAACTCCCACCAAAATTTGAACATTGTCCCCTTCCGACCTTGTTCAATTCAATTCTCGACTTTTCTTTCATAGACTTTTTCACTCTTTGAAAAACAAGAAATCCCTCCAACGTTCCTCATTTCTTTGCACATGAGCTCTGTGAAAGGTCACAAAAATTGAATAAGTATTATTGTTCCTTGTTTATTCTCCCCGAAATTATTTATTTCCTGGCTTTCGTCCAACCCGGAGACTCCTCTCATTGCTCTACCTTACCTTTAAATTGCCGAGACGAAAAAAACCAGCTAACTTGGCTAACAGTTGATGATGAGTCGCGTTGTTCCTCTCGGCAATTCAATTGAACCATATATGTATGTAGTATTGGGAGACTTATAATTAGTCCTCCCACTTGATTGTAAATTGTACCTTTTATGTGCATGTGCTTCAAAATGGATGTTGCTCAAGGGCGTCAAAGTACTTTGTGGACTATGCTCCCTGCATACCTATGCACACACATTATAAAAACGTCATCAGTTTCCCTGTGGATGGATTAAATCCTGGAGTTTGGAAGTGTAGCTGTTACCATGACTACGACTCGATCCCTTTTTCGGACGGGTGAGGATGTTGATTGAATGCATAATATGATTATATTATAATACAATAATACGTTATTATTATTGTTCATGTTCATGTTCACCTGGGCTGGCATGGATATTGCAATTAGGTAATGTAATACCAGGGGTTTATCACCCTGTGTGCTATTTATGCAATAATTAATCCGTGTTCGTTTTGTATAATATTTTAAAACCTGGTTCCTGGTCTCTATCTATCCAGGAGCTACAAAAGCAGTCGTATTTTTTGGTCAAATGAGTTGTGGTGGTGCTTGTGCTATCCCTCGAGTCCCGTTTCCTAACTGCGTATAGAGGACTGCACATCACAGGATGAGTCCGTGTCTACTACGTACGTACGTACGTACATATTACATATGTATAATACACATGTGGATGGATATTACAATACATATGTATGTAGATGAGTTGAATCTATTATGTGTGTAAAATACGTGTGGTTTATTACTAGCTCGTGGCGAAATTATCGAGTGCTTGGAAGAAAGAGAGAACTCGTCGTCGTTATTGGGGTGATGATGATGATGATGATGATGGTGACGGTGTTTTCCTGGGATTACCTCTCCTCAAAGCCGACAGGATGTGGGATTCGGATTCAATCACAGAACAATCATTCCGTGTCGGAGTCTCCCAGCTTTGTGACTCTAAATTACTGGAAATGGTTGAGGAAGAAGAGGAGGAGGAGGGAGGAGGAGGACCACTTAATCCTTTGACGATGGAAACTTTCCAAAGCTATTCCACGGACAATCAGGAACCAGGACCAAGAAGGTGGGAAACATTCCCTGATTATGCACCTATCTACTTAAAATATTACGTGCTTTCTCTACAACTTTACATTTGTATCCTTCTATCTCTATCTCTCTCTCTCTCTCTCTCTCTCTCTCTCTCTCTCTCTCTCTTTGTCGCAACCTGGCTGCTCCCTCTTGTGTAATCTGATTAGTCGGGGACTCAAACCTCTTACACATTTATTACTTTGCAATTCATCAACCAACCAAATCTGCATTGTTTTTGCTCTGCTCTGCTATGCTATGCTATCCTATTAGGGAGCGAGCTTCCCTTATTATATCATGTTGTCTGTCTGTCCGTCTGTCCTTTTCGCGGTTCCAGCCAAACGGGTTGACCGATTGACATGGGGTCTTTTTTGATATGGAAATACGTTTCCGCAGGCGGGAAAGGAATTCGGTTGCATTCGGGTAAAAGGGGGCGGAGCTACGCCCCCCTTTTACAAAGAAGGTCATGGCTTTTCATAGTATTTGCCTACTCTTTTGACGATAACGTGCAAATGGATCGACCAAATCACATTCGGTTTTCGTTGTTGAGGCTGTTATTACAATACGCAACTACATATTGTTGACCTCGAGGTCACAGCGGAGTTAGCACCTCCCTCCATACAACTCAAATTAAAACAATAGTGGAGACTAAGTATATTGCCCAACTACCACCTTGCAATTTTACATGCTTTTGACCCCGTGACCTTTAGAGTTCAACTTGGGACAACGTGAGATTTTCATAGGAATGACTCCCAATATGCAGGGAGATTTTTTTTGCATGTGAACATTTAGGCGGACGGGTGGATTTCTTTTATACAAGGCAACTTTTTCTTCTTATTGTTGCTGCTCGCTCCCTTGTTTGGTACTCATGTACTCATGTTTATGTGTTTCTTCATGTTCCTCGTCTTGTGCAATCCATGGGATAAACATTAGCAGGAGGCGGAAAGGAAGGAATGGAAGCTCAACTCGATTCCCTTAAATCCAGTCCAATTCAATTTATTAGCAGCCGCTTCCAAATTTTTGCTCCATCCGTCCCTCATTGTCTGCACCATACGTATTCCAGCTTTGACACGGATTTCTGGGAGAACCTCAGGATTTTCATGAAACCCTGTGTAATTGTCACCAATTTTAAGAGTGTTCCTTGATTAGTTGTGCAGATTATCATTGGGAGAAAGACCTGGGAATTAAATCACTTAGGTACATAGTGATAGAACTTTAAATCAATCCCTATAAATTGCAGGTCGTCATTATTTTATACGTGTTGGATCAAGAGGTTGAATGCATGCATCTTGAATATTATGTTGGTCGTCCTGTGAATGATCCAATATTATTTATGTATGATACATATGTACCAGAGCCAACTCACCAACTAAACGAACCAACATTGGCTCATCACCAACACTTATTTTAAAGCAAAAAACAGAAAAGGCGGAAAGAAATGTTTGCAAGTTTTAAACGTATTGTATGTGTAATGCTGCAGCCGTACTATTCAAGTTTTTAGCCATAGAGTATATGTACATGATGTAGAATCAAACGGGAAAACGGCAGCACAATTCAAACTTATACGGTACATCTCTCGGTATGTACATATCTCGGAGCTGATGAAGAGTTGGTTCTTGTTCTCGGTCCGCAATCATTTTACGCTATAAAAACTTTTTAAAAAATTCCAAATTTACCTGGAACCTCGAGCAAATAGGGATAAGGATCTCCGTGCTATTTCTCACATGCATCAACTTGTTGTAATTTTGTAGGGATAAAAAATTATAGGCCAAGAGTTGAGCATTTATGTAGTGCTTAAAGACATTTTAATCCCAACTATACAACCAACTTGAACACTTTTTGCCAACTTTTTTCATCTCTCCTCAATTTCATTTTCTATATATTTACAAAAGGGAAGGGGGAGAAAAGTAAAGTTTGGGCTATTTGAACAGTGTAAACTGTGAAAATACGTAAAAATGAGTCACTCGCTTACTTACACAGAAACACAAACACACACACACATTGGAATATTTAATGTAAAATGTCGGCAGCAGATGAGTAGAAGAGGAAAAATCACGCGAAATTTTCCTCCAGCCTTTTGTGCGAGTACTCACATTAGCATTAGCATCAGCATCATCATTATTATGATGATGATTTTTAAGGGGAAACAAGTTGGTGAGGAATTGTAACTAAATCCAGACTCGTGGGCTCTTTTCAGAAGTCGCACAATGATGGCTGATGTGTTGCTTAGCATTTCATTTCCTCGAAATGACTTTGTAAGGCCCGCGTCTCCATCTTGAGATGTGTCCAAAGATATGAGAGTTTTGGTTGCATTCATTCATTCATTCATTTGGTAACAGGGGATTGTAGTATAGAGTCAAGTAGAGTAGGAGAAGCTTGGATTGCCAAGGACCAAATGGAGAGACATAATGGAGGATAAACTAGGTAAACTAAACAGGGACCATGACTCGTATCTCGTATGCGTATGAGATGTGAGAGTCCCTGTAAACAGGGACTGACTAGAGTTGAGTATTTATAGCTGCTTATCCGCACGCGGGAGATACAGATCAATTTGTTGCGGTTTCTCAACTCCTAATTGCTAATTTTGCAGGGCTCTAATTAGCACTTGTCAGCCTTACTTTTCTTGCCTCCATAAAATGCAGGAAAGGAAAGGAGAGAAGCCAACAAGCCACACAATTTCCCTCTCTCCTATAGAATACACATACATATATAATGACATGAATACGAAAGAACTTTCAAGTCTCTCTTATTTCTCCTCCTCTCGGGTCAAAATTCCCAAGGATGAATATATGAATGTGATTATGTTTGCATCTCGGCTTGTTCATCTCCTTTCAGTTGGATTGGAGCCGACGTTGACAAGGCCAAAGAACGGAAAGAACAACAAGTATGCACAGTCATATAGACATACATAGATAGAGGTGATGGAGAGAGGTAGAAAATACATACGTAGATGGAGAAGAGGGGGAATGGAAAATAAGGAGCATATTATACAAATGTCTAATAGAATATATATGCATGTACAATGTACAATGTACATTTTATATTATCACTATTATTATTATTATTATTATTATTATTACTGTGATGAGAGCTATGAACTTACCCCAAATTGTTGATTCAGTGTGTTGGACGCTTAGTTGGATCCGTGGGGCGCAGCCACAGTAATAATTACATAACTTCCTAGTAAGAGGGAAGAGCCCTATAGCACACTAGATGTGTCCATGACAAAATGGAGTAAGTAGCAGTTTATTATGTCCCTGCATAATAACTAATATATAAATACTGTCATGGCCATCCATCCACCATGAAATTGTGCGGCAAAATTCTTCAATCTTTCCAACCCTTTCTTCTTCTTCTTCTTTTTTTCCCCTTTCCTTCTTGTTCTTGTTCTTGTTTTGTGGTGATGAGATGTTGCGGAGGAAATTAACTGCCTCACAGTCTCATCCACACATGGGAAATTTGCATTTGATGTGTGGAGAGAGCCCAAAGAATTCTTGGAGGAGCAAGGTTCTGTAAGACAGACACTCGGAGTTTTGAGGAGATGAGGCAGAGGAGGAGAAAGGGTGGAGGGTAAATTGAAAAAAGGGGGGAATATAAACTGTGCAACAACTTTTGGTTGCTCTCCTGCAAAAGTCAGAGGGAGAGAGAGAGAGAGAGGACGCCGATGATCAAGATGAAGAGTCGGCACAAGTTTTGCCCAAACTTGACTCAACTTGTTACAGATAGTTGGGAGCGGGTCTGGTCTGGATACTCAAAGGCTGAATGGAGGAAATCGGGGCAAACATCTGCAAAATGCAAATCCTAATTCCACTTGAGCTTCAAATTCAAATGAGCAGATCAGGCTTAGAGATTCCTTCCAAATTCCAGATTCCACTCGAGATTTTAGCCGCTAAATGGCTTCACTTCACTCTCAGTCTATCTTATGGATGGTTGTCTCTATGTCTCTCGGTCCCTTAGACCTAAGTAGACGAAGCGGAATCTATATTCCGTTTCCCAAGCTAATTTCCACACTGAGATAATGACATGGAAAATTGTTTGGATTAGTGTATGTACATGTATGTGTGTGTGTGTGTGTGTGGGTGTGTGAGTTGGAAGCCGTTTGAAATACAATTTCCGCATTCAAGGTCAAAAAGTTTTCAATTCTTTTTAATTTTCCGTGCCCGTATATAGGAGTCGTTAGGTAGTTGGTGCGTGAATTTCTCGTCAAGTATCTTCAATATTAGCACAACTTGAGTTTAATATTTGTGCCATTTTCCCTTGGACATGTGTGTTGAAAAATTCAAGTTTTCCAGATGGAAATGAGATGGATGAGAGGATGAACTGACAGTAGAATTGGACTTTTTTTGTAAATTTGGGAGTGGGTTAATTGTTAATCGATCGATTGATTGATTGATTGATTGAGTATTATATGGCAGTGTAAGCAATTAGTTGATTGTTAAAATGAGCACTCTCACACTTGCCTCCTCCTACATTCAGAATGAGTCATAATATGTAGAGAGAACTGTGCGGTGAGTCCTTTTTGTAAGCACAAAATCAACAGTCATAAAGTCCAAGTTGAAAAATGGCCAGTATTTTATGAACAATGTGCGCTATTGTATTTTGTGTGCACTGGAGTTGGAACACTTTTTCGTCTATTTATTTCAAGTTGGGTTTTGGAATTTTGCACGAGTCCTCGATATTTTCCTGCTGCTAAACTTAGCTGACTCGTAAACGAGGAGCTGTCATGTGACACAAGATCAAGTTGAGCAAGTTGGAGATCCTCGATCTTTTCCTTCCTTCCTTCCTTCCTTTCTTTCTTGACTCCACGACTACCAACTATTTAGTTGGATCTCTCAAGTAAAGTTGGAGTTGGACTCCTCCAAAGGATGATCAAGTTGTCTATTGGTTAGGGAGGACTGACTCGGACTATATTTATTTATTGTCGAGTAAAATGTCAACTAGTGTCATGTAATAATAATACAATATTTTATGTATGTGTGGAATAATAATATGTGTGTATCTAAGAGTGAGGAGACTCCAAGGAAACTCTGTCCGTTTTCGCACAGCCTTTGTGCTTTGTGTGCGCTGTCCCCTCTCTCGCTCTCTCTCTCTCTATCTCTCTCTTGTTTGTCTAGTGATGGAGTTGAAGTTTGGATGTAAGTAGACAAATGTTTGTAGGCAAACACAATTATGTGGTTTGGAGCAACTAAGTCATCAAGTGACGGTGCTGAGTTCGCTCCTGTTTTCTCTCCACATCATATTCTTTGCTCTTGTTGTAATATTATGTCTCTTTTTATGTTTTATATTACTCAAGTGCTGCAGGAACTGTCTGCAGTCTGTATATTATGCACTGTATGGATAGAAGTACACATGTATGCATGTAGATGGGATATACAGTGCGGAAGCAGAAAACCTACAAGGAGTAGAAAAGCTCACTCACTCACTCGGAGATAGCACTTGACTTGTCTGTATATACATAATATATAATATGTACAATGTACATGTCATGCATCTATGAAAATAGAGAGAGAGAGAGAGCTGGATCAGCTTGGCTTGAAACAGGAATAAAGTTTGGCACTGTCGTTTAATGACTGTATATTATTGTAGTTATTTTGTGATGGGAGCGTTGATAAAAATGGAGAGCCCACTACGGAGGACAGCCACGGCCACAGCCACGGTCTCTAAACGACTTGGCTGACATTTCCTTCCCACCGTTAGTCATCCCGCTCTTGATTGTGGTGAAGGTGACGAGGATCCTGCACCAAGGGAACGCTGACAAGCTCTGACACATTAACCGCACAACATTCATAAATGTCAATCCTTTATGTGTGTACTGTGTGCATTGTGTATCTTCTCTATGTATCCATGGATTTTGTTGATCACTGCTCCGGCAATTAATTTTTTATGTCACTCTCTGCATCTAAATGAGGGAAGGAGGGAGGAAAGGAGGGAGGTCGCAGGATTCCAGCATTTAGATATTATCAGACAAACACAAAACAGTCGTTTTCTAATTTTTCAGGGAAGCGCATTAACTCCTGTTTGCACAAGGGACTAAAAACTCCCTCACAGGGATGAAACAGTTGAGCTGTGACCGGGGGTGGAACCACAATTAATTGCCTTTCAACTTGTTGTTGTTGTTGTTGTTGGATGTTTCAGTGGGTGACTTTGAAATGATATCTAACGAAGCACATTATTTCCCGTCTCCTATCTGACTGAGATTACGTTTTTCCTCCAGTTTTGAGCTTCCTTCGAAATGAGTGGTGGTGGCCTAACTAATATATACATAAAGACTAACTTTGACTGCCCGTTCTTACCTTGCCCCGCACAATTGCACAATCCCGAGCCTACGGAGCTGTCCACACAACTGAGCTTTTATTCAACCGGGAGTCTTCTCTCCATTCCCCTACTTGTAATTTTGAGCTTTTCTGGACTCTGCTGGTCTTTCTCTTTTCTTTCTTGGCGATTTAATTGTCAACTTAAAAGCTCTTTAGCTGTTCCTTTTGAAATGAGACACGGTCAAGAGTTTTTTAAACTTTGCAACCTTAATCCTATTCCTCGTAAAGGACGTCAAAAAATAGGTCGTCTACAACTATTGACTGTTGTCTCTAGTAGATTTTATAGGAGAGGAGATGAAGTAAATGAAAGTTGAGTAGAAGGGAAAAAATAGTCTGAGCAGTCAGTTGAGGTAAGAGAGAGGGAGAGAGCTGGTGGTGGTTGTGATGCTGGTGTGTTTGGTGAAAGTGGCCGACTGGAGTCACGACTCACAAAAAGCAAGAAGGCGAGGAGCTGTGTAAATCCTAAGAAGAGACGCAGATGCTGTTCCGAGTTGGTCGACTCTCTCTCTCTCTCTCTCTCTCTCTCTCTCTCTCTCTCTTTCTCTCCCTCACTTTGTTTATTTCTCCCCGTTTAGTAGCTCTTTTCATTTACAACATTTCATTCCAATCTTCTGGTTTTGGTCCAAAGGAACCTTATCGACAGCCAACTCTCACTTGAATGTTTTGTTTTACGAGCTTACAAAAATGGTCAAGACATGGCCAAAGCAAAATTCAAAAAGGCACTGTCTATGCATGCTTAATGTATGTACAATGTACATTGTACATATGCTAACTAAGCATAAATGATGTGCTTGTAATAACAAATCAACCTTTAATAAAATCACTATCCGGCGGCATCATGTCTCTGTAACGCTATGACCTCGTTTCATAAGGAATTTAAAGTCCTATTAACGAAGGTCATTTGAATGGCCTCATTTAATAGGGAATTTAAAGCCTCATTTAAATGAACTCAACTGATAGGGAATAATAATGATCGTAATAAATAGGACAAAAGAATGCTATAGTTGATAAGGAATAGTATTGGCCCCTAAATCATAGGGAACGCCAGTTCCCCTTTATTAGAGGTCATACAAATGACCTTCGTTAATAAGCCTTTAAATTCTCTACGATTTTAAGTCATAGCTTTACAGAGACATGACGCCGCCGGATAGTGGCCAAATACGCAAAATGACTGCAATGATAGGGAATGAGAAGGACCATAATTAATAGCATAATCAATAGGGAATGCGAATAGCCATAAACTATAGGGAATAATAGTGGCCGTAAATAAAAGGGGATACAAATCCCCTATTAAAAGAGGTCATGCAAATGACCTTCGTTAATTCAAAGCCTTTTTGTCAAAGGTCATTTGCTTGATCTTTCTTAACAGTGTTTTTGTGTTCCCTGTAAATTATGGCCTTGTAGGTAATGCATTACGGTAGCATTGAATAAAGAATGATGTTTCATTCAGTACTCATATCGATGAGCAGAACAAAAACAGCCCGCCATCAGCGGGCACCCACTCTTGTGATTAATATTTGTTATTGCTTTTTTTCTTTCAGCCGCTCTGTAACATTCTTTTGTAGCAACGTGTTATTACGTATATGTATATGGGCAGAAGATTAGATAGATATGGACAGAAGAGCATTTGTTGCAAGCTTCATTTCCTTCCTTCCTTCCTTCATGATGCGCATCCCCTATGATTTTTCCCAGATTCTTTGACACAGTTTTGACGACTTTCGTCCAGTAAATTTTGCTGTGACTTGAAAAACGTGTGATATGTCTCTTTCAGTTGAACTCGATCAGTTGGCATCTTGTTTGGATGAAAATATGTAGGAGCTAATGTTAGGACATGAGGCAAGTGAAATAGAAAATAGAGGCAGCTAAAGGGTATTAAATGGAAAAGCTTCATATTTGCCGAACGTAATATGTATGTATTTACCCACTTGTGCCTGGGTACCCGTTACCCCTAACTCTGAGTAGTTGGACTAGCCAAAAAGGAAGCGGGGAATCGAGTGAAGAAGAACAAGAAGGCTCAGCCTTGTATGCTTCTTCTTCTTCTTCTTTCATCCGCTTCCTCTTTGCACTTTTTCCAAGACAAACTATGCTTACATATTTACACGTCTTATCACGTGCATATGGATCAAGATGTGTGTGTGTGTGTGTTTTGTGCATCGAGTACACTGATTTATACTATAGTCTCCGTATTTATTTATTGTTGTTTACTTATGTATGTATGTACTGTGTGGAGATGTTGGTAGTTTCCCTGTTCTATGTGTGTATATGTGTGGGTAATGTAATGCCCGTATGTGGTGACTCTATTTGAACGATCATTACTGTCGCTTGTTGTGAGACGTCTTGTGGTTTGGTTGGCTGTGTGTGTGTGTGTGTGTGTGTGAGGCCAAAGGAAATTTCCCACAGGGTGTGATGGATCGCTGGTTTGCTTTGTGGTCTCTCTCTCTCTCTCTCTCTCTCTATCTCTCTCTCTCTCTCTCTCTCCATTTCTCTCTTTTCTCTCTTCCCCCCCACCCTTTCTCTCTTGCCAATTTCATTGCCATTTCTTTTTCTACATATGTATATATTGCGTGTACATGTATCTGTGTGTTTGTAAATATGTTTCTATCCGTATTTGGTATATTTTTCTATCTTGTATTTCTATTGCCACTCCTTCGGGACTCTGGGTTTTCTCGTTGCTCATTGGGCCAGGGAGGAAGAAACCTGGAGACTCAAGTCAAAGCATAAAGGATTCCATCAAAGTGCCAATTTCTACAGTCTTCTTTTTTCTGCTGGAGTTGTAAACAAATGTGGAAGAGTGCTTAATGTCACAGAGTTCCGTAACAATGGCAGGGGCCAAGGGTTGAGCAAGGGATTCGGGGGGCTTTCGGACGTTGTCAGTTGGACAGTTCCAAGGATTCAACCGTGGCAAAGCTTCAACATTGAGCTAAAAGGTTGGACGAGGTTTTGTGGTTGAGTAAGGCACAAATATGTTTGGATGGGTGTATGGAATATGGAGTATGGACCTACCTCCGTGGTTCGTTACAGCTGTACCTTTGGTATTTTTGTTTGGAATTTTCGCAAAGTTACATGTTACATGGATGACAATTTTTGTCTTCTATTCTAAGATAAACCAGGGCTAAATCTAATTGCTCCATAGTTTGGAGGGGAAGATGGTGTTTGGGTGCATGGAATTGAGAGCCAATTTCCACCTTCCTATCAACAATTGTCCGTCATGCGAATCATGAAGGATCGTTGGTCATAGACGTGATTGAAATCAATGTAATTAATTGACGGATCAAAGGCTTTGGTTGACCTGTCCCACAAACTTTTCCACAGTGTTTCATGATGAATTGAAACTCCGATCAAGTAATTTGAGCGGATGGACGGATTAATGTATGTACTACTGTACTACCTACTCACGCTCCATATTATATAAAAGAGGCTGTACAAGTACATATCACTATTATTATTATTATTATGTCGGGCTCATATCCCAACCTCCCTCAATCTCTGTTGATATTTAGTTGTCACAGGAAACGCGGGTTAGCTCTCTTCTCCGTCCAAATACTTAAATATTGTACTTAAACACTGCAACACTATTCGGTGATTACTGCAATATTAACGACATGGCTTTACACCAGCCCGTACAACAACAATCCCTTTCGTCTTGGCTGTCTCTTCAAATTCTCATTTTCATAAAATACAATCAAATAAGCCATGGGAATTCCTTTTTAAACTTTAATCTTTTTAATTTTCAAGGACCTCCTTGAGGAGGCAGATTAAGTAAAGAATGCATGCATGCATGCATACATGATTGGATCGTCGAGATTACCTAGCACGCCGTAACTACTGGATAAAATTTGATGCGTAAACGTGTACAATGTACATATTGACACATTCGTGGCCAGCCACTCTTCTGGTCGATTGAATATTTTGGATAGCAGTGAATGCTTGGAGCGGGATAAAAAATCCAAGTTTGTGGCCAACTACTCCGCTCAGGGTATAAAATGTAGTTATTATCGCAAATCCGGAGCAATCAAAGTCAGTCACAAAAGCCGAGTCAAGTGAGAGGAAGAGGTAAGGGGAGGGAAGGGAAGGGACTGATGCAGATACTCTGTTCTCCAGTCCCAATGCAATGTAGCAGAATAATATGTAATTCCGTGCGGTGGTTAGACTTGAGCCCAGTTTATCGGAATGTCCCGGCAATACGTAGGTGGGCGTAATAAATAGTGATAATAAGGACGGCAGATTCGATAATGGTAATACGCCCAAGGGGAGTAGAGAGAGGCCAAGTGGAACTCCGACCCGCAAGTCCATGTTTCAGGTATATTGTCACAACATATTATTGTGAGACAGAGATGGATACTTGGACTCCCAGTCACATTTTTACAAGAGAGGAGAAATCTGCTCAATATTTCCTGGGATACGCAGGTGACTCCATCAACCTGTAAGCCCAACTCCTGCCCTAGAAAAACCAAAGCCGAGCACACAAATCTGGCTTTGAATAATAGGAATGGGATAGAGAATAGAGAATTCCTTGATCACATCTCCATGGCTCCAGTATGCGCATTTACAGTCAAAGATAGCCTTGATTGTCAGTGAAAAATTGACAGGGCTCAAATGGCCCACACATCAGCGTCCCCGACTAATCCCACATAATCCACAGATTTACGCTTGTTCAACTCAACTTTGGCCACATTTTCCGAATTTTCAGTCTGTATTTCCCAGGATTTTTGTACATTCGGGTGAATTTCCATACAAATTTAGATTGTATGGTGCCAAAGGGAAAGCGGGGAAGGGGAACACTCTTTTCTACTCTAGACACTTGACTGCGGTCCCTCCTTGCCTTCACTACGACTGTCCACATCCACTCTCTCCATGGTCAATCACTAGAACAGTTTTACAAACGTAAGCTGAGTTTGTAAGAGTATAAAAGGTAAAATTTAAAGTCAAAAAAATATATATAGAGAGAGAGGATCAAAATAGACCATAAGCATTTATTCAACCGTCCAGCTTCCAGATACTCAGATGGATTCATTTTCCCGGAACAAGCCCCGGAAAATAAAGTCTCCCGAGATGATAAAAACAGTGTCTGACTTTGAACTCAAGTTAAGTAAATACATACATATAGCCTGTAAGTATATCTGCCGTGCAATATTTTAATTTTGTGGCCAGAAGTACGTTTACCATCTTTTCAAAGGAAAATAAATTGAAATGGGATTGACTCTAATGTTTTTTGCCTTTAGTTTGTCCGAATGGACAAATGACAGATCTGCTCACAATCAGTAGCACATGAAGAGTTTAATGCGAAGGGCAAAATCACATCCGCTTTGGCCTGCCACAAAAGGACATGCTATCAACTAGATACAATAATATATAATATGTACTTACGCTTGCACAGAATATTATTACTGTTCATATTACTACAGCCAGCATTTGGTCCTTGTTTTAGAAAGGCAATACATAGATTTGAAATTCAAGTTTTTGCTGAGCTTGTAAGAAAGGAAAGTCCTTTGAACAAAGGCTGGGCGCTTATCTCTCCTCCTTTTCTCCTAGCTGGAGACAACTCAAGAAGTCCTAATGTGCAGTTATCTATGTATGCACAATGTACGGGGACGAAAAATGTATTTCATATTGTCAAGAGAACAAGAGAAGGAGAGATGACAGCCGAGTTTCTTTAAGTTGACAATCTCGCAATCTAAGATCTTGGTCAAGAGAACTTATCGTTAGACGACCAAGTCTAAACGGAACTTGTAATGACATGCAGATCCTTGTCCAGACGGGAGGAAGGAGAGAAAATTGCTCCTTTCAACGGGCGGTATGAGGCTGGCATTGAAAACATCGGATCTCTAAGGGTTCTCTTTTTTCCTTGTCTTCTCCTCTTCTCGATTATGGCTTCACTTGTTTCCCTTCCTGAGGTTCCACTTGGTACCTACACAAGCTTAGTTATTAAGGTGAAGAGTGAAGAATGTCTATCTCTGTTTGTGGAGAAAGTAAAATCCTCCAGCGTTTCCCTCTTTTCCATCCTCCCCAATCTTTTGAGCTCTGGGAGCGGGACAAGAACAAGATGCAGTCGCATCTACACATTTATTCATCTGATATTATGCATAAATACCTTTATACTCTCTATTCACTAATATACACATCATTACAGTATATGAATTTTTTCCTCTGTCCCCATATTTTCCTTTCGAGGATGCCAAGTGGATAGTTGTATCCCAACTTTCCCGTTGGCGTGGAAACTCTATCTAACTCTATCAAGACGATGATGAGCAGAGAATCGGGGGACGGGATACAAAAAGGCAATAGAGAATACGCATTAAACCTTGGTCGGGATGGGGATTTTTTTGGGCGTACCCCCAGTCGGAATGGAAAACATGTAGTTCCAAGTTAGTCCCAGCTAATGGTGAGATTTACATTGCAATGAATTACTCGCGTTCAAACGCTCAAACAAGTGGCAAACACCTGCTTCAAGTCAAGCAAGTGAGGCATAATTATGAAGTTATCACAGAGTCCCCTTTCAAACGTCTTTCTTTACTTGACATTATTTGTACCAATTTAGAATGGTCCCAAATTTTGAAGCTATACCACGACAGTCACTTTTCCCAAGTTTTTACTATTCCGAAAATCGTAGTCATATTATTGTGCTTGAGTTCTATTTTTCGAGAGTCTCTAATCTATGACTACTATCCATACCCTAAAGTCAGTTAAATGATGATTACATTTCTTTCTGCTACATTTTAAACTACGCATGTGTGTACTTTGCTTTATGTATGCCTACTATTGACGAGCTCATAAAAAATCCTTCATCCTTTCAACTTTGTTGAAATGCGTGGAATAGCAAGGGATCCACGTTGAATAAAAGAAGACTACGATGTATGACTTACATGTAACTTACATACATAGATGCATAGAACAATTACAATAATATAATAGTATAATATATCACACAGGTCTGCATCTTGATGAGATTGGACAAGTAAATGAAACGAATGAATAATTGAGCAGTTTGCGCCTTCACTTGTCTCCCAGACAGCTTAATCACTGGAATCAAGAGATAGAAACCAGGAATCGACACGCCACACGGCACACACAGTAATTTTAGTACAGTGATTTAGCCAATGATTTTTCAATCTGGAAATTTGCATAATCTCGTCAAAGATTTCCACTCGACCACGCATTCTGTTGAATAAATAAACAAGCCTTCTTTCACCTGTCCTGTATAGTCTCGACTAAAACTTTGTGTCTTCAAAGGGGGAAAACTGGAGAAGAATTAACGCTTCACCAGCTTTGGGAATTTAAAAACGGTAAAACAATGCCCCTCGGCCTCTGCTTAATACTTATATACCTTGCTTTTACTGGGGGGAGGGGGGGGGGTCTTATGATGATGACATATTATTGCCATTTTTGGGTGAAGTCAGGGTGATGGATGACGGGGTGTATGTATATGGGCTCAAATGAACATACATATTCCACCCTTTACCTCGGTACGAGCTTTTCAAAACATACATATGTAGTTTTACTTTTGTGATTCTATAGAAGAGAAATGGGGTTCAGGGTTTGACAAAATACAGCAAAGTAAATTCAAATGTAAAAGTGCGAACCGGCTTCAGGGAGATGAAGAATTCAGAGAAGTACACTAACATCAAAACCACATACGTACATATCTATGTGAGCAAAAAGTCCGTATCAGTAATTTTTATTTGGAACAGAGAAAAATTAGGAAGGAAATAATAATTCTAATCTTGAATGTAGTGGCCAACACATTTAATGCACCTCCCACATCTGGCCTTTTACAACTAGTATCTTTCAAATTAAATATTGAAATTTTAGAAAGTGCAC
>JAQIVE010001394.1:0-25337 GCA_034698285.1 Sminthurinus bimaculatus | reverse complement strand
TGGTCGAAAATCTTATCAACTTTGATCAAATTTTGATAAGATTTTCATGAATTGTCATGGAAATCGCACCAAAATCTTATCATCTATTGTCAATCTCATCAAATCTCATGAAAATTTCATGAGATTTGATAAGATTTTATTTAAAGGGCTCATTCTTGGAAACGTGGAATGGGACAGGCCTTTTAAATTCATTGATTACCTTTCTCCTGTAGTTTTTTTTCTTTTCCTTGACTTGACTGGGTAAGGTTGTCATTGGAATGTCGATTCTCATTGCCACAGGCCTACACTCACACACACATATACACACATACATTCATACATACAGAACAGACAGACGTGAGAGTTGACGGGCGGTGTAACAAATGGAAAGAAATCGGCGAGCTGAACCTGGCACATGAACTTGCATTTGGATTTGATACACAAGGAATCGGCTTACTTTTTCGACATCACGAAGCCTTTCGTTGCATAATACGTCGTATACATATGTATGTTGTATGTATTACATATCTAAATGTATAATGTACAGCAGTTCCAGTTCCAGTTTTAGTTCCAGAGTTCCACAGCCATATATAGAAGATATTGTAGTTAAAGGGGGAAAGGGGGAAGAAAGGGAATTTTTGAATGTAAAAACCGTGTGTGCGGCACCTGTCACCCTGTCTGGAGAAATATGGATGGGTGACACTCGGAGAATGAGAATCATAAAGAAGAAATAACACATTTGACATGGTTATAAAAAGAGGATTTCGATGCAAGTAGAATAATGATTTCGATCCTGACTGACAATCCTACTATGTATGTATTACTCCAGCCGAGCAAAAAGGAAAATGAACAGGGGCAAAACGTGGAGCACATACTGCACATATCACATATACTGCATATACTTACATATTGCATGAAATATTTAAGAGGCGAGTGCATACTGAAGCTGGAACTGGAGCTAGTAGATACTGAGACTGGAGAAGAAACCCAGGGTTCTCAATATCACGTCATATTTTATTCCTTTAAGGTTCCAGTCATATCTTTGCATGGATAAATCCTTATGCTCCTAGATTTTTAAAAGAAAATGGCTATATTTTCACATTCACCCGGTCCTCGTTTGTAGAAAATGCACACACATGTATATGTGTGAGCTGTTTGAAAATGAAAATAAAGGGGAAAGGACGGGAAAGCAGTTGACTCATGAATGGACATTTGAATAGAGCGGGGTCGTTGCCATCGTCATTGTCGTCGCTCTCAGCTATCGCCATCATTATGAACATTGTCATTGTCGTCCCTTTATCCAGCATTGCCGAGGAGTAACAGTTAGATATTATATTTATATTTTATAACATTACGCCTCATGGTGTAAGTACTAAATTCCCGTTTCTTTCTCCATTTACGTTTCATAGCCTTCCCTTTCTGTGACTAAAAAGCTTGGATATTCCGCAAAGACGAAAATCTGCATACAATTTTTCTGTCAATTAAAAATTGAAAATTTTGGTGATTTTTCCATTGTACATTTTGTATGTAATTCGAAAAAAGCTTAACACATGGCATAAAATGAAGAGTCGACTTGAAAAAGTGTATTATGGTAAAATTCAAGTATTTGGTATAATGCAATCATTCCTTTTCTTAGAATGCCACCAGTTGTATGAAAACAGGGTTAGAGCGGCGAAGAAAATATTCGACACATTTGAAAGCAATCTAGAGAAAATTCCAAGCATGTAGGTATTCTAGGATAACGTATTGTTCTCTCGCAGTCTGCTCAACCAAAGTGAATTAGCATACGTTTAATCGAACGTCTGTGGAACTGTGACGCTTCGCTTTTGGCGGGTGGTTGAGGATTGAAACTGTAGTAGACTGGAGTAAACTGGAGAAGGAACCTTCTTGTCTTGTCTTGTCTTTTCTCGTCTTGTCCGGGTTTTCCTCGTGCAACGTTCTCTTTTGTGGAATTTTGCCGTTACTTTTGGGCTTGGAATTTATTCAAATTCAAAGTGAGCCCCCACGGAAATATAATAATAATTTTCCTCCGTCTCCCGCCGCTATCCTCGAGCCAAAGAAGTCAAAGTCAAAACCGAGTCAGAGCCACTGTATAACTGCCAATGTGAATGAAAGAAATGAAACGAAACGAAATGAATGGAGGGAAACTCCTGGAAAGGACGAGAACTGGGGAATTCTCGTGAAATCAAGAATTTAAAGCATTCATACATTATTTTTTCCTTTGCATGATGAGAAATGGAAGATGATTCTACATTGTACATTTTACATATATTACATAGTACATAGTACATATAAGTATACGTATGTGTATGAAAATGAAATGATGAAAATGAATATGAATAGCTGTGGAGGAACAGCCAACCATATGGTTTATGAATGGCACATGACACACATGCTTCTTTTATAGCACACGCATAATAGATTAATGTCATTTTACGTATTAGATGAATATGGAACGGGAAATAACGTGGAGGGAATCTCCATATGTTCACAATCTTTTTTTCTTCAAAATATTATATTATTATACAAAATGCTGTCGAAAAATGAAACGTCTTCCGCCACCAATTGCCTTTCTCTCACTTTCACTTTTACCTTGTCAAAAATACTGAGGCAGTTTTTCTTCTTGTTCCTGGTTTAAAAGTCTTTAGGGAAATTTCCGTTCAAAATAAAATGCCAGTTTTCACTTAGGTTCCTTTTCATTCAAAATAGAATAATTTTCAAAGCTGTCAATTCATTTAGGGATATAGAAATTCTAAAAGAAAGTACATTATTCTTTATTTTATGTGAGTGCAAAAATTTAAAAGCCAGAGAGGAAAAACAAATCAAGCAGAGTGGTTTTCACTCAACTTGAAAACTTTTCAATTTCAGACACGCTTTCAAATTATTATTATTATTATTTGGAATTTCACTCATTAATTTGTCAAACAAATTTTTCCCTCCTGTTTACTGTTCATTATTTATTATACCCTAATAAAGTAAAGTTTGCGTAGTAGATTTAGTAGGTATATGAAATATGAAATTTTAATGCACAAACTCTCTAAACGACGGAACGGATGGAAGCTCAAGTCAACGTCAAAGTCAACTAAAATTTGGATGGAAAGTGACTGCGACGAAAACATTTTGAACCTCGAAATTTGAATCAGAGTCAGAGTCAGAGTTAGAGTCAGAGTGAAAGTCAAATTCATGGCTCGGAGAAAGGAGAGAGCCAAGTAAATTTGTGAGAGAGAAGTAATAAAATAATAAAGGAAATTTTAATTCCTTTCGACTAAATAATTGAGTTTAATTGGAGAGGAATTGTGTCTCAGGCTGGATAGAGTTTGGATAGAGACGGACGTCGAAACAAGATGCAAGACACGGTGCAAAGGGGAAGGATTCAAAATTATATTATATTTCCTGCTTGACTGACAATGACAATGACAATACTTTCCCCTTACTTGTTAACTCGCGCCCTTTCCCTTTGTTTTCCATCCGTGACGTAAAATTAGTGACGCCGTCAGTCTTCTTGTCCCTTTCACTTTGCAGCAGCCGAAGAAAGACAGAGAAAATGGGGGAAAAGCAAAAGAGTGAAGCAAGAGGAAAGTAAAGTTAAGTAAAGTAAAGAAAAAGAAGAGAGCATTAAGACACAAGTGCGTGACTTCAGGTGCACACAGGAAGAAATTTAATTTCGCCGGCTGCCCCCCGTCCCAAAGTCTGCCTCTGTTTGACGAAAAGTAGACTCATAATATACATAATGCAATCTCCGTTTTCTTTCTTTCCCTATTTTACTCTGAGTTTCATGCCCATTTGCGCGCAACTTTGGATCTTGGCCTGAACAACGTTTTACTTGTAAATATGGATATCCTACTTCCATTTCTTCTGTAGACAAACTCCTTTAATCTCGCCTTTATTTCCCGTGTATACATAACACACTTAAATTGTAACGTGGGGAATCCACGCCCACTCAATTGTTTTTTGGCCATCATTAACAGCCTAGCTCTAGATTCCTGGACATGAATTCGCAAAGTAGAGTAAATACTCTTGTCCGTGCAATTTTTTCACGCTTTGGCTTCACTGAAACTACAACACCCACATTTAAAAACGTAAGTAAACAAGTTGCCTTTTAATCGCCCAATTAGAGTTGATACGCTCATTTTAAATCTTTTAGTTCTTTTAAATTAAGCTTGGGCAGCTATTAAAAGAGCATTTTGCAAAACGTAGGAAAATAAAGAAAAGATCTTTACCTTTATTTGGAATTCCTCAAATTTGCAAAAACTGTGTCAAATCAGCAAACGCTGTATATACATATGTTCAGCAAAGTTGGAGGTATCAGAGAAATCCATCAGTTTCTAAAGAGTACTCATCACCTTTATCTTTGTCGCCAAGTCGGTTTTGAGTCGTTGGTGTAGAGGAAAAGTAAATAATAATCCATCAAACAAGTTGGAGTTTGAGTTGGAATTGGACTATTTCTACTGTCAACTGTATCCAAAAGTGTGTAACTATACATCTTTTCTTCAGTCATTGTTTGGTATATCTATTACACTGTTGTTGCGAGTCAAACAGATAGATACCATACTGAAGACGACGACGAGTGCGTGCCTTTGGAATTGGTAACTAAAATAAGTTTTCTATATCTTGTTCCCGTCCTTGTTCTTCGTCTTCTTCTTTGGCTCTTTCTGCATCTCATCTCCATCGTCTTCCTGATCGCTCTTCCGCAAGTCCTAGCTCCCGTTCTAGTTTCTCCAGTTGTACTCAACAAGAAACTTTTTCATCTCATTTATAATCGGGAAAATTGCAACATGTTGATGTTTCCATTGATATTAATATTAATAGAACGCGGAAGAAAACTCGCAACGTATCTTCTCATATCTTCTCACAATATTGACCTTTTCTTTTCTTACGCATGTACGTATGTATGTACATTGTATTTTCTTGAGTAGAAAAATATTGCAGTGTATTGAAAATTTTCCTCTGTATCGTCTGCCTGTGGCCTCCTGCACAGTTTGAGGGAAGAATTGATGAATGCTTTCATTTCTATATAGTTATTCTCCGACTCGCCAATAGGCTGGAACATGAACAGTTTTATTTAGTGGAGCTGTTATTTTGTCTTCGTTTTATATAGTGCGTAACAAAGTTTTCTCGCCTTGCTAAAAATCGTGCTGTGTCATGGTTTTGGCTCGCCATATTTTCAGGATCATGAGTCCAAGTAAGCAAAAAGAAGTAACAGGAAAAAAACTAAAGATGTGATGGATGTCTATATCTTCCTGTATGTTTCAACAGCACTAAAGTATCCCATAGTTTTCTACTTATCCAAAATTATCGTCCAGCAAGTTGGTGTTGCTGTTGATGATGAATAAGCAAGTTGGACGATCGTCATTATTTTTCTTCTATAAACGTGTTGTTTCTCTCAAGGAGAAGGAGAAAGATTGCGTGTGCGGAAGATTGAGTGATTTTCATATAGTAGATATTATATATTGTATTGCATTATATATTGAATAATATTGATGTTTCGATTTCCGCCCCAAACTTTGATGTCCAGCCCCGCGTTTTGCTCCCTTCTATCATCTCAATTTCCATTTTCATGTCCATTTTCATCTGACATTCGTGCACAGCACACATCGACGTTACACACATATACTACGTACAGACAGAGAGCTCAAAGTTCAGTAATGAATTCAATTTATTCCGCGATATTATAGCTGTATTTTCCAATATGTATTTCCTGGAGCAACAGTCTCTCCATATAGCTTTGTTTCATTTTGTGTTGCAATGATGTTCTTGATGCTGTCCTTAAGGATTTGGTGTTGCTTCATACATGTTTACCATTATTGTAATGGGATTTTGGACAGCTGAATGATGGACTAAATAAAATTTCGATTGCCTTGAAAACAACAATTTACAAAATTTTCTAGCTTCTAGAAATCTATGGATGATTTAGAGGCGGATTCTAGATAGATGCCTGATATTTTTTACCTAGGCGCATTCAATCTTGTCCAAATCTTAATCCAATCCAATATCCAGCTGGAGCCAAATGTAGATACCTCTCTCTCTCTCTGTCTTTCTTCCCAGAAAGAAACATGTAGCATGTAAGATGTGTAATGTGTACGGGAGCAAGAAAAAAGGGAGATGAAACGATCCGGACAAGAAATGAAGAGGCTTCATCATTGGAGTCATTTACAAGAGTGAATTCGATCAAGAGTTCGTTCACTCTTGATCCCGAGCTGCTGGAAGGTCTGAATTAGATATGAATGGAACGTGAGTCCAAGCGGATTAGCGAGAAGCTCAAGCAGCAACAACCAAGTTGCTCCTCGAGCTGCCCTTTTACTTCTCCCCCGGGAATTTCCTAAACATCGCTCCTGCTCTTCCGTGTACAACCAAAAGTGAGCCAAGTCATTTTTCGCCATACTTACGTACACATGTACGTATTATAATGTACATAGTACATATGTACAGTGAAAACACGCTCTTGGACCCAAAAGTCAGGGGACCAGCTCCGAATAAACTAGTGAACCGAACCCAAATTCGGACCTTCCACATTTTTTGCGGTTTAGTCACAAGTCAATACCAACATAACCTGAAAAGGCTCGCTAAATTTCGTACATTAAGCAGCAAAGTCCAAATGTCTGTACAAAAACGAGTTTCCACACAGTTAAAAGTCGTCAGCGGTTGCACTCTCGCCAAATTTCGTTCTAGACATAACTATATACAATATACACCGACTGCATTAGTAGTGGGTGGTGGTGTGAGGCGAACGAATGTAATTTGAATGCTGGTGCAGTGTTAAATGCTAAAGTCTTTACTGGCACAATATTGACTTTTGTACAGTATTTGTACGTGCCCTATATTTTGATTGAGAATTTACAAACCAAAAGGGAGATTTGGCAAGGGAATCTTAAGCGGTCAAAATACATATTTTTCACCACACTTTCGTACTACAATTTAATATTTTGCATCGATCTTTTAAGGAAACGTCGAGCAGCAAAATAAGAGGCAGGGGCTTAAAATTAAACGGTCTATCGATCTCCTTTTATGATATCTGCAGAGGACTCATCATATTTTTTATACATACATGTACGATATATTTGTGTGTCTTTTCATTCCTCGGTTTTGTGTGCCATTTTTCGCGGGCGTCTTTCATTAAGTCTGGCTGGTGCATCATCCACGATTATGACCACCAAGATGATTATGATTACGACTACTATTATAATTACGCTGTATGCACAGACTCTCCTTTCCTCGCCAACAGCAACACCAACTTCAAAATGTGTCTGTAGATCCAACATGTATGTATATTATGTAGAATGTAGATTATTAGAGAGAAGCCGCAACCATTTGCCATTTACTTGTACGATTTGAGACTTCACGCAGAGAGAGTCGAGGACGACGACTAGGACTAGGACGAGGACGAGTAGTAGTAGTTAGAAAAGGGGGAAGATGAGGATGAGAGACGTGGCATAATTTTCCCCATGGTCTAACTAGTCTTCATATCATACCATATTTTTATGCTGCTCCTCGTCCTGTCTTATCTCTCCACATAATGCATATTTATAAGAAGAAGAAAAGATGACAGAGCACACCATATTGTTCTAAAGTACATACTACATACATGCATACATACATGCATAGAGCATAATGCTTAAGACACTCTTATTGTCCTGTGGTGCATTGTGTGTATATTGTCTCGCCCAAAGTCATCTTTGTATCCTAATGAATGACTAAATTAATATTCGCATGGAGATTTTCTCGGGCTAAGATTGCCACTCCTGCAGTACATCAGTGTACAGTATAATGTATGATATGATACGATATCTGTATACTATACATATAAATAAGCTAGGAAGATGGAAGTTGTGGCTTGTGCCGTTGCTCCATATTTCCATTCCATGAATAATAAGCTGCTTCTCATTATACAGTTAAGACGAACGATACATCAACTCTGGAGAGCAGCAGCAGCACGGAGTGATCCAATGAAAACAAATACCCATTAAGTATGGCCACAATACATATTATGTACATACACTGGGTAAAAGGCTTTCTCTGTGCCTTCCTTCAAATATGTCATATATAAATGATTAAGGTGACGCTTAATCCACAGCAATGCCAAAATAAACTAGATTAAGCTACAAAATTTACATTATTTTGTGAGTCAATTTTGATTATGCAGGTCAACCTCATTTTCGACCACCAGAAATAAAACATACAATTTTTCCTTGCAATGATACATAAGAATAAACAACTGGCTATAACTCCTAATGTTTGAGCTATCCTTATGTATAAATACAACTCATAAATTTTCTTTTTCGATCAAGTGACCAGTAGTTCAGAAGAAAATGAAAATGAAAATGGAGCGGAAATGAAAATGATGTGTAATAATGAAGAAAGATACGACAAGGACTAGATTATAAGGTGGCAATAATGTTGTGTTGATGAAACAACTCTGCTTTTATTTCCATTATATTGTCATCACTTGCCTAAAGAAGCGTCTAATAAATACGTATAAGAATTCTAAATGGAGTGGCGGTGGTTGTGATGATGGAAAAATTGTATCTTCTATACACACATACACTGAACTCTCTACTCCTCTGTGCACATTGTCCAGAATAAATGCAGGCCATACACATAAAATGAAAATGGATGACATCGTATCGCCCAAAGTGTAAAGAGGCCGACATATTCACATACAGGGAGAGCAAGATAGAAGAAAGGGTAAGAAGATGGAGATTTAAATCACACTTTTTATGCAAATGTGCAAGAGTAAAAGTCAAGGACGGAGAGAGAGAAAGCTCAAGAATAAGAACAAGACAGAGATCAGGATCGAGCCTGAGAAGAAGAAGCAGAAGAATACCCGCTCTTCAGCTTGTGGTTGTTCTCTCACAATATAATATAATATAATATAATACGTGAAAAAAAGGAGAGAGAAGAAGAGTCTGGGCCTTAGTTGAATATGAATGTGGGCCAGCGGCTGTGGGCGAGCTGAAGAAGATTGGTATCGGGTTAGGATTTTTGACACTTGAGCCAGATTATGTCATTATGTGTCAACGTATGATGAAAAATTGGCCTATTTCAAAAAAGCCCTTTCTTATATATATAAATACACACTACACACACTAAACTTATATATACATTATACATACAAAGAAAATCTACAGCGTGAACGAGGGAGAGCTTAAGGCAATGAAATTCATAAGACGGCGATTGCGATTACTATGACTATGGCAACGACTAGGCCTACGACTACCACAATGCATGTATGGGCCATGTGCCGACATATCTTACACAAAGCTTGGACGACTCTGTGTATTTTGCGATAGTGATAGTGATGCTGGATGGTGATAGTGAAACTACAGCTATTGCAATAAGAATGAAACTGGGAAGAGCGGAAGTAGGGAGAGAAGAAAGAAGGGCTGGGAAAGAAAGAGAAAGCGCGAGAAAATCGCCAGAGAATGAAAGGGAGTGAGAAGGGAAAGGAAAGGAAAGAGAATGTGGATGAAAAGACAAGCGGAAGGAAGGCAAGGAAAGATGAGAAAAAAGAAATATATATACATAAGAAAAGTCCACACAACCACACCACACACACGCACTTTTTCCTAAAGAGAAAGCCTCGTCCATGTCGACTCTGCTCGACTCAACTCAACTCAATTCAACGCAGCTCGACTTTCCCTTTGTTCACAACGGGATAGGAAAGAGCCGGGAGAGAGAGAGAGAGGCTTTGAAAGAAAACTCTTTTCTTTCTTGTTTTCTCCACGTTCTTTCCGTTTCACATTGCACCGTACCGCAGCACACCACGCCATGCCATGCCATGCCATGCCACCCCATACTATATTATACCATACAAATACATACTACGCCACACATTGAATTGCTCCTCTTTTACTCAACAAGAATCCCCCACATACATACACATACACACACATAAAGTCTTGTGCATGTTTTGTCTGTCTGTATGTGAAGGGAAAAATATTATCAATTTTTTTCTTCAAGTTTTTCCTCAATGGCGTGATGCACACGATCACGATGAATTAGAGTGGAGGTGAGGCCGTAATAAAAAGTGTGTACATAGGCGAGCTCTTCTTTCAAATTATCGAATGTGGAATATACATATATGACACATTCTGTATATATGTATGCATGTATGTATGTATGTATGTATGTATGTATGTATGTACATACAAATGGAATCAACTGCACGAACATCACAGGAGAAAGAATGGAGAAAGAGCCGGGAAAACTTTAACTATAAAAACGATATGTACATGTGTATTGTGCAACGCATAGAACATAGATGTAGAATTTCTCAGTGTAGATTTAGATGCGGATTATGTATGGGGTTGCCCTCAAGCACCATCCAAAGATTCCCATATGCATGCATAGGTATACACAGACATTTCATTGAAATGGGAAACCAAGACCGAGGCAAGAATTCCAGTTCCAGAGACATTGGGGAAAGAATGAAACAAATTCACGGGCAAACAAAACCAGACATTAGATCATGCCAAGCCAAGCCAAGCCAGGCCATCCCAAAACCGAAGGAAAGTATGGGAGAAAGTAGAGAAAGGAATGGAGAAGTATGGGGAATGGTTCTTCTAGGTCACGTTTCTCCGAATCTCTCTTCTCCTTCTTCCGTTTCTTCCAACAACAAATTTGTCTCTTCAGCTTTCTCCAAAAATTCTCTAGGATACTTGTTCTAGTTTTCTGCTTTTCTATTTTGGTGGGTCGATCCCCTCCAAATCCAATCCAGGATCCCTGTATATGTATATGTATTCTCTGTATCTACGGTTGAGAATGGAGCATGTGTCTGTCTGCTCCTCTTCTGCTTGCTTCTACTTTTATTTTCCCCCATCCATTTCCTCCTCGGTGGTGGTGGAGCATCGGGTGATGATAAAGATCTAGTTGTAGCTCATCACTCATTCCGAGCCGCATCGGAACATGCATTACCTTCCCTATTTTATTGACCTCAACTCAACTCGACATCGACTCGACTCAACTCAACTCTACTCTACTCCTCTCCTTTGCTACTTTAGTCTGTCTACTGTGGCTCTAGCTCTAGCACTGGTTCTGGTTCTGGCTCTGGCGGTGTCTGGCTCCCTGTCTAATATCTTTTATATGGATTTTATCCGAGGGAAACCTGAGCCTCGCAAAAAAGGAAGAAAGGACGAAAGAGAAAGTGAGAGAAAGGAAAAAGTGAAAGGAGAGAGAGAAAGAAAGAGAGAGAGCAACAGATCTCTTTGGATATTTCCTTCGATTGCTTTCTCTCACTCCTTTCTTCCTCTCTCTCTCTTTTCCTTTCTCCGTCTTATTCTCCTCAAATGAATTCTTATAAATGCTATTAAGCCTCCTACTAATGCCCCAACCTTTCACTTTAGGTTCCAGCCTCAGCTCCGTCTTACAACGGAGGAACTCTTTAGCTTTAGCCGCAACTCCAACTCCAACTCCAGGTTCTAGAGTCTAGTCCAACTTGCCGTTATACATAGATAGTTCTATTGATATTCTTTTCCCCCGACTCCCTCCTCCTCTTATTATTATTATTTCCATTTGCTACACTCTACTTCTCTTCCAAATGACGTTCATTTGCAGGAGGAGGAGCAGCGCCAGCAGAAGAAGAAGGATCCTTTGTGAGTCCACACTTGTGAGGGGATTGACGTGACACGACCTCAAACTATAACAGAACTAGAACCAAAAAAACTCGATCTGAATCTAGCCGTGAAACTAAATGAAAGTGGAACTTGATGGGAAATGAAAGGAAAAACCAATAAAATGCATTCCATGTTATTCACTCTTTCATTCTTTTATTATTATTCGCTTTTTCTCTCTCTTCCTCTCTCTCTCTCCATAAAAATTCTAATCAGCTTTCCAGTCTCCATTCACAGCCTAAGGAAATATTGAAGGAGTGAAAGAAACTGCATGACAATGATCGATTTTTGAACTTCTTCTGCTTCTTCTTCTTCTTCTTCTATACTTGACTTTACGTGAGGAGATATTTGACAGGATGAAATATGTTTTCACTAGTTAAATCATTGGATTTAACTGGTGGAAAATCTGATCTGCTCGTGTCTAATCAAACGGTTGCTTAGCAGTCGGATTAATTAGGAGGAACTTTTTCCCTTTTCTCTGTTCCTTGAAGGATATTAACGAGGAGTAAAAGGTCTGTAAATTAATTTGAAGCCATGTACATTGTACAATGTACATACGTGTTATTTACTCTTGTAAAAAGGAGTTTAAAAGTTAAAATTGAATGTGACTTGCTCGTTTTTATGCAGTTTAAATTTAGTTTTAATTTGACTTTAGTTTGAAGTTTGAAGGTAGCACATTTTAAATAATACAGCAGTATGTACTGATTATCTAGAAATTTAAATGTGCAAGAAACTTTTTCCAGACCCTTTTGTTTGATTTTGGCGATCATTTCAAAACTACAACTTGTGCAATATACAACTGTCATTATCATGATGCTACAGAATCTTAGCCTGGAAAATTGTAAACAAGTCACAAGTTGCAAACTCTCACTAATCATCAAACTTTTAATGCGGAAAATCGTCAGGAAAGTTAGGATAGTTACTTTTAATTTTAATGTACAACATAATGAATTGTATAATGATGTGCAGGCTTTTAAATAAAATTGTTCAAAAAACGTAAAGTATCTAGATGACGAACTTTTTTAATTTCAATGCATTTATACTTACATACATAGTTGAGAAAAAAGTTTTACAGTCTCTGAGTTTTGCAAATAAAAGATATGGCAGAAATACAAGAATTGAAGCCTGAAGCGGCTGACGTGCAAAAGTTATGCAAATTTCATGGTACAGACTAAATTGGTCCAAACCACATTGGCAGATGAGTTATTTCCACGGGGATATCGATTTAGAAAAGAGATCTGCATCATGATCATCATCACAGCAAGATAATGATGAAAACGGCGTTTTGTTTGCAATTTTCACCTTTACCCTTTCAATCCTTGGTAAACAGTCCGGAAACCTACATAGTTATTGTATTTCTCTTCTGGTATTGTTGGGCAGCTCGGAATCAGACCACGGCCGGCGTCCGTCCCTGCGGCCCTCATAATAGATACAATATCAGTCCATATAATGAATTGCAAAGCACTTTTTAATCAGGATGAACATCTGCTCCATCATCCATAAATATAATGTACGCTCATGGAACAATGCACAGAACAAAGACAAGACAGGGCAGAGCAGCCGAATCCTGAATTCCCCAAATAATTAATCATATTTATACAGGGCAGAGGTCGAGAGATGAAGATAGAACACACCTAAAACTAAAAGTAAACCCAAATCTATTTTGAAATCCAAATCCAAATACAAAGCTGACTGCCAGATGCTGAGGTACAAATGTATTGTTTGCATACACAATATCAAACAGAATACGAAATAGAATAGAGAGTATAAAATTCCCGTTTTCCCCACCTAGCCCCCACTTTTCTACTCCCCAGAGCCGAGCAGACCAAAGACCAAAGAAGGGAACAGAGTTAAGACCCGCAGCACCAATATTTGTGTCAAAATCAGGAGAAGCAAAGAGTGTAGCTCACAAATTGTAGCATTTGCCCCCTGACTTTTGCTATCTGTCCAACTTTTAGCCTGCAATTTACAATTTACAACTAATATGCATAATAGGCCAACTAGCCATTAGCATTAGCCGGTCTAATCTTCGGTGCAGGGTAAAACTGGAAAAACTGGAGCTGGCTGGACTCGAGAAAGCGGCTAATAAGCCAACTCTCCTTGTTTATGCGGGCTCCTCTTCCATCCAATTTTGGGCTTGAGGTCTAGCAAATTTTGTAAAGGTGTTACAGAGGTTGGACAGTATCAGGAGTAGACAAAGAAAGTTGTTCCAAAAGTCGGCGAATTAACGAAGCTATGTTCGTTCAAATGCTGCCAAGGTTCCATAATTTTTGCTGGAGCGTTTATACAAAAGGTGTATATTACACAATGTATACATCTGTTTATGTAAATATCTGTGGAAATTGATGTTGCTCTTCACTCCTACTTTTCTCCCTGTGGAGAGAATCGAGGAGCAGGATGGAAAGAGGCAGAGAGAGAGAGAGAGCTGGAAATTTTTGGAGATGGAAACGTACGAAGAGGAGGTGAATACAGATACAAATGTATTGTGCTATACACATACATACATTATACATATTACTGTTAGAAATATATATGAAAGCTATCCAGTAAATTTCTCCAGTGTGGAGGGAAGAGTCTGAGCCTGGATTTAAAAGAGAAAAGAGAAACGAAGAGAGAAAGAGCGAGAGAGAGAGAGAGAGAGAGTTGGAGAAGGAGTTGAGTTGAGAGTTGAGTGTGCATTTAGAATAAATAGTTCAACTTACAATTTATTGCAGGCTCCATTAATGGCAACATGCAAGCTTTGAAACAACAAATGAAAGGGCTCTCTTGTAAGATTTCCTTGTTCTTCCAGTCTAGCTCATCGTTAGTTTGCTCGTGAATCGTGTGAGCCGTTCTCCCGGCTCTTCCATTTAGATTGTAAATTGTAGATTGTGAGCCGAAAACAGTGCATACACTGTATGTATGTATGTAAATACTACAGTCTGCCATGTTTTTATAAATATGTATAATGTATACCGAACAATGTCTGTAACAAAGAGCAGTAGCCGGCGAAATGAGGAGGAAGACAGAGGACCATCCTCATTTTCGGCATGTTAAATTGTGGAAAGTAAAAGAGGAGAGGAGAGAACCTACAATATTTTTTCCACGTCAGCATGATTTCGTTAAAGGGAATTCTCAGGGGTCGTAATCCTAATGATGATGATCATCTAGACGATGATGATGATGATCGTGATAGCTTGGCGAAAATACAAAGTCATAAACAAAAAAGTTGACTCACAACAACAAGAGCCAGAGCCAGGAAAAGAAGCAGAAGCAGAAATGGAAGCAGCACAAGTAAAAGTATCTAGAAGCGTATCGCACAATTCAACTCCTCAACACAAAACAACACAACCCAAAATGATAATTGGAGATGATGGATATGCGTGCAAGGGCAACAGCATGAAAACGCAAAAAGAAATAAAAGCAAAGCAAAAGGGAAAGAAAGCGAAAGAGGGAAAAGGATCATTTCCCCCATTTAGAATGTAGTTTATGACCGGCTAAAAGAAAGTAAAATGAGGGGAAATGCGCCGTTAAAAATCTGTGTTTTTTCTGTCGTACACGTACAATGTACAATGTAAATTCCACCCCATTTGTGTTGTACATCTTTTTTCAAAAAATTATTCAAACCTACAATTCATACGCAACAACCAACATGCATTTAATTTTTCTCTGTACCTATAGTAAACTAAAGAGCTTCGAGTTGGTTCCTTTTTGGTGGAGGAGGTTGAGCCGGCGAAAAAGAAATTGTTACCGTTGACAAGAAACAACGGTTGAAAATTAATTCCATTACCCTGTGTTGATTCTCTATCCTGCCCAAACAAAGTAAATACTTACATGGTGAAGAATGATTTTCTCTATACAAATCTGGAAATCCAGAAGAAAATCATCTTGGAATGTGTGTAATTTTAAAGATGACTAAAGAACAAGAGCAAGAATAAGGATAAACTATGTATGTATAGTACAGGGATAGATATGGATGGCTATGGCAATGGTATGAATTCACCTTAATTTTGCCATGGTGCCTTTTTAAACAAAATTCGCTAGAAGGGATTTTCCTGCTTTTATTTTATTCTTCTCATTGTATCTTCCATATAAAAACAAGAGAAGGCTTTTGATGCATGTACAATGTACAATGTACAAACTATGCACCGACTACAAAATATATAAAGGTTGCATTTCTACAGCGGAAATCTAAATCTGCAGCGTAATCTTCTTTGTCTTTTCTTTGCAAATGATACGACGGAGCTGAAGAAACGAGAGGAGGAACGAGAATGAGAAAAGAGTTTTGTATTTCACATTTTCTCCGGACCAAGAACAAGAATAAGAACAAGAGAAGGAATAAAGGGAAGCAGAACACAGGACAAAGATGTAAGATGTACAGTAAGGCTGTAAAGGGAAAGGAAGAGGAAACTCGAAAAAATCCTGTGTGTTCCGACGTGATAAAAGGGAACAAGGAAGGTAGAATGGAGAAAATGGAAATGTAAAGGTCGAGAATGTGCACAAGTACGTATACGTAGTACGTAGTGTGTGCAATGTACAATACAACATGCATTGTACATACATTGTACACCGTGTGTACTTACTCTGATACTTCTGGCCCCGAGTAAAGGGAAGGAGAGGATAGACAAAGGAAATAAAGCCGGTAGTGGGGATCCATGAAAATTTCATTGTATTCCACACACACACACATAGAGACACACATGGCTGAATGAGACAATACCTGAGGGGTAGCCTCAGTTGCTTGGACTTTGTGTGCAGCTGGAACTGGAGCTGAAAGTAAAGCGAAATACACACACTATACTGTATACAGTATACAATAGTTGTACATATGCGCCTCGCAATTTGAGGACGAACAAAAATATCATCATTAAAGTTTCATACATCAAAGCATAACTTGGACGAAGGAAATCGGTTATTCAGGCGTAAAACGCTCTTTTCTCTCGTTTCTTCTGCGTATCCTTTACTCCTCTCTGCTTTCTCCCGCTCCGTGCTCAAGCTCCAACTCCAACTCCAGATCTAGATCTAGCTTTGGCTCAAGATGAGGCTTTCGTGCTATTGTTCTTTTCCACCGTCCTTTACTCTTCGCTTCCCTACCCTCTTGCCTCGCCTTTCCTTCTTGTTGAAAGCTGTACAAAAAGGACGAGGTGATTGTACATTGAACTTGCTGTACATAGTGAATGCTGTAGCGTGTGTACAGTGTAGTGTATAGTATACGACTGTAGACTGTACGCTACACGCACGTCTTGTAGAACAAACGCATATTTCTTGCGTCTGTTTCTTTTGCTGAGTGTTTATAAGCTCAGACAGGAAATACAGATACAGATAGGCAGGTTTTCGAGTTAGTGGAGAAAATGCTCCGAGATGCTCAGATTTGCTGTATGTGTATGTGTAGATAATAACGCAAAGTTAAAACCAAGGCCGCGCTAAGGAAAAGCAGTACAGAGAGTAGAAAAATTTCAACGATATTTTTGCGACTTTCTCCCATTGTATGTACTCAAACAAACATTATTTAGACTCAAAGGAAATATTTGTTGGTGAACATTTGAATTCTGTGTAATCTGTTGTGCCTGAATCTGAGTTGTACTTCCGGAGCTTTTTGATGGCCAAATAATGGAAAATTGTTGTTTGGTTTTGGAAAATACTTTCCCATAAAACTCAATTGAAAAATATTGTTGATAGTAACGACAGGCCTTTGAAGAAAAAGCACAAATTTTAAACCAAATCAAATTTTTTCAGCTTTTTCATAATTTTAAAAAGGCATCGATTTCTGCTTATACAGTTAATGTATATTGTTTACATGGAAATATAAATTTCAACAGACCAAAAACAGGTTGCTTGTATTCTCCGTAAAATTAAATATTACTCGTAAATGCGTATAAATTGGCCGACGTTTAAAAGGTAAACGCTCCAGACAAACAAACAAGAGTCAGCATGAGACAGCTGCTTGAGCTTGTTGAATTGCTCTGTGAATTGGAATACTCTGCGGAATCCTTAAAACTAGTCGGGTTCGTTTGTCTTTGGGAACGACGGGCAAATGTCACAGGGTTCGAATTCGACATGTTGATTTATATTATACGTCAACTAGGCCAATCTAATTGTGGAAATACATACATACAAACAGGGTAAATGATCGGTAATGCAAAAATTGCGGTGGTTGATTTTCCAATCGCGGTGGTTTGACTGAAATGTTGTGACTTTATTCTCTTACTCTATTGATTTCGCAATACAAGTACATAATAATAATGATAATGTTTGTTTCTTTTCAGATTGAACAAAGTACTCCACGACCTGGAGCCCATTGGCTTTCACGTGTTCAACGTGGCTCTGCATGCGGCCGTGACGGCGGTCTTTGTGAAAATGTGCTTGGAAGTGGCCCACACGAGTAGAACGAGTGCTTTATTCGCTGGTCTCCACTTTGCCACCCATCCAGTTCACACAGAAGCTGTAAGAATAAATAATCACTATAACTAATCAGACTTTCTTTTATATTTTATTTTAACTTTTAATTTTCATCAGACAACTGTTTAAGTATGTATCAGTATTATTGCACGCACTTGGCAAGGATCTCTTTGTTCATAATTTATTTAGAGATAGAGAGTTGGCGGATACACATTTATAAATGTACAGGAAAAGCTAAACGTTTCCGCTTCGTTTTCTGTCTAAGTGCGGCTAATGGCACAAAGTAAAATTGTTTTCTTCGTCAAAGAAACAAAGTTTGTACATATTTTGTGCGTAGGCATCTTATGTACATTCCAAGGTATGGCTTTGACGTGTCTTTGCAGATAGATCCTACGCATTTTAGCTTGCGTAAATACTTATTATTTGCACAGTTAATTCTCGTGTTTGTGAGACCAAACAACAGGAAAATAAGGGGAAATGTATATATTTGAAGATTTTGTCTTTCAAGTCAAAAGTCCGAGTTGAAATTTCATTAGGAAATTTTATTGTAAATGGTAAAATGCCGTGCAATTTCCTTTTCTTGTCCTTTCTGTCTTGTGTTTTCCTTTGAGGTGCGTTTGTCTACGGAAACTCAAAGGGATGAGGGATAAACTTGAGGAAAGTCTCTTTTCGCAATGCAAAGAAGGAGAATGTTTGTCGATGGAAGTTTTAAGAAATGCTCAAGAATTATTACACACTTTCTTGGTCATGTTGAAAAATTCATAACGCATTATAAATTATTATGCTCACTCTACTCCTCATCCATTCATTCAGCTCAACTTTATTCAACGCAGTTCAGTTCAGCTCAACTCAACTCAACTCAGACTTTTCTCCCTTTGACTTGAACTTTGTATCCTTCTCCGTCCCCTTTTCTTTTTGTTCTTCCACCGTCAAAATTCTCATTCAAATTTAGACCCCTCTTTTACAATGAACATGAATTATTAAAACAAACCCGCAGCAGCCAGCCTCTCCCTTCTCTGCCAAGAAAAGAAAGAGAATGCATTAAACTAGTTGAAGAAGAAGACGACGACGAAAAAGCACAGAGGAGAAAGGTGGAGGAGCATTCTAAATTATTTTTTAGAGTGTATCCCACGTATACCAAACGCTAGTATAAAGTTTGTTTTGACAATCCTCATAATCAAGTCTGTACAAACATAAAATGTAAAAAAATGCAAATAGTTGAACAAATTCCGATTTTTGAATTGAGACATGAAATTTAGACCCTTATAGCTTTTAAGGTTAAAAAATGCTATAAAACAGCAAAGAAATTTCGAAACACACTGTATGTTTTTTCTGTAAATTGCCTGTAAGTTGAAGGTGGGCAAATATGCATGATGTAAATGATTAAATGAATGAAAAATGTTGACATTTTCCCTGTTTAACTTTTTCCTTGTGAAATTTGAAAGCGTTCCCTCAAGTATTTTTTGTAATTGGTGTGCAAAAAAAGTCCTCATTAGTTTTTTCAGCTCCAGATGTTCACTTTTTCAACTTTTTCAACTTTTTCAACTAAGCTTTCTTGAGAGCGTAATAACTATTATTGTCACGTCAAAAATTGACTGAACTGATGCGGAAGAAACTAATAAAATTCCAGAGAATTCTTTTTTTTTCATCTAGACTGGCCTTTGAAGTACATGAAAGTAATAGTAGTAGTAGTAGTAGTAGTAGTACATAGAAGAAAATGAATTTATTTATTGTACGAAACAGGATATAGCGTACGCGATGCATTTTGAATTGAAATTTTGTTGGTGCAGCCAAGTGTGGCAAAACTGTATAATTGATATTGGAACTTGTTTGAAACGTTGTGAAACTACAAAGTGAAACCAACGGAATATATTGTAAAACACAATACAATGTAATATATGTATTGTATGTAGTATGTACGGGTGAAGCAATTACAAGCCTGAATAATAATTAGCTGAATTGATTAATTTGGAGCGCATTTTGAGAGGGGGAGAGAGAAAGCAAGAGCAAGAACAAGGGGAAAGGGAAAAGTCTAAGGATAAGTCTAATGGAAATGGAGAGATGTGAAACAAAAGAAAGAAACTACTGGAAACGGAAAAGACTAACCCCAGCAAAGAAGACATTTTGTGAGGAAAAGGAAAATATCTGAAATAGGAATAATACTAATAATTATTATTATACAGTTGCACATCTTGTTGTATTATGCACATAATAGTAAGTATGTAAGTTTAACAGAAAACCTACATAATAAAATATTTACACTTCTATTACGTTTGTTTCAACTTGAAGTTGAACTGTTTGCAATACCTTATGTATTGAAATGTACATATTGTAAATTGTAATGTAAGCAGTTAGAACTGCTCTGCTATGTAGTTTGTTGGCTGAGGCTGATGACTCTGCTTTTCTTCTTTAATAATACATTTCATTCATGGATCGAGGCTGGAAGAAATAGTTATGAGAATTCGATTCTCCTCCCAAAAAACTTTCATTTCCTTCCTTTTGAATGTGTAACTATGTGTGTGTAAGTATGTATGTATGTATGTATGCGGTGTACAGAAGAAAATGTGCAAATATCCTCCAGCTTTTTATCTACCCTTGCATTTTTCTGGATGGATGGCTGCAGTTCCTTCTCTTATACATACATGTATACTTCTTTTCCTACTTCAGTCCCCGCTCCCACTCCCGCTCTTACTCTTACTCCATCTCCTTTACCCGTAATTCGTTTTGCCTCAAGGTAAATGTAATTTCCTTTGTAGGATATAATGTGCAAAGCATATCTCGAGTCTACAGTCTGCAGCTATTTGGATAAAACTTGCAAGAATCCAGTTTTTCCATGTAAATTAAATTAGAACCCTCTTTCTCTCCTCATTCATGGATCCTATACAATATTATATACATTATACATATTATACTTACACTACTTCTACACATGTATTTTTTCATGCAGAAACGGAGAAAAATCATTAAATTTGTATTTATATAATGGAGAAGTTTGGTGATATCGAGTTGGAAAGTAGAAAAGATCCTTGGCTCCTTTTCATTCCTTATTATTATTATCCAGCTTCTTTATTGTTAAGAGGTAACTCAAAAGGATACAGGGAAAACGTACCTACTTTAATTTTTTTATACAAAATTCCATAAAGGTAAATACAACTCTTTTCCCTATAACTCGTACTGTACAAATGTTGATACAGCATTACAAAAATTTAGCAACTTTCAGATTTTTGCAGCTATTAAATATGTATTGTGCAAATAGTCCTCAGGATTTCTCCAGAAAATGAGCAAATGCTCGATGCGTAATAGACTGCACCACTTTTTCTTGGTAGTTAAACTGAGTACTTATTTCTGCAACCGACTTGATGAATACCATAAGTTTTGAAAGTATGGACTGCCATTAAAATCCAACCCAGTTCGGGATGTGAGTCAAGTGAAAAATTTGTAAAAAATTCTGGATTAACTATCTTGTGTATCACAAAACTAGAAAATCAGATTGAATAAAAGGATGCCTTTTTGAATACTTGAAGCCATTATTTATGCATACACATTTATACACAAGAGCTCCTAAATTCCACATAATAAAATGCGTAACTTCGCACTTTACACTTGGCTCCAGAGCTTAATGACTTTTTTGCGAAATGAGGAGAAAGCCCAAGACAAGAAGGACACATGTATCTATGTATGTAGACAGCAGCTGAGAGCGTGAGGACTTTCCTCGCCCTAGATACGATACATGATAGTGTACAAGGAAAAGTGTAAGCATAGTGCGACTGTTTGTCTCTTCCTGCTCGTCGCTTTCCCTTTTGTCTTTGTCAGTCATCGGATTACTCGCAATTTTACATGTGCGACAATAAACCTGCAGAATACAACAAACAAGCAAAACAGAAACGATGGGAGGAGATTCGTGAGACAAACTTTGTTTTTGCTTCTTCTTTACTCTTCCTTTCCGAATTTACGTACATATTACGTAGTTTAGCACAAACAATAAACATTCGCTCGGTTTTGTTTCCCCATATCTAATTGTCATTGAGAAGCGTCCCATCATCCCTCACTCTGACTGTAACGTACTGTATACTGTATTATAAAATGAAGCATATTCTACACTCTCTTCTTTTGTTTCTTCCTACTCTTCTTGTTGTTTGTTCTGCAGCTTGCTTGTCTGACTGGCTCGCGAATTCAATTAGAGAAACTGGGCCCTGGGAAATTCCGGAGCAATGTCAGTCAACCAGCATGTTTTAGTTACATCCAGTTGTAGATACATATATAATGCATGTATGTTTGCATGTATATTGTACGTATTTTGATAGGATTTAATACACACTCCTGGTTTCCGGACTGTGTAAGTGTACTTAAAAAATGAATGAGTGTGCCATGGAATAATAAATTAGTGTTGGATTCTGAATTTGTTAGTTTTGTTTTCTATTCTATTTTATTCTCTTCTATTACGGTCCTAGTTTTGTAATATTATTCTCTGCTGCAGCGTTATGTATTCCTATTATTATTTACATGTACTAATTGGCTCCACTCCATTGTAAATGGTTGATTACAAGTTGCTGCTATAGCTATACATGGAATGGTATGAACTTCAACTGCTAATTAGTAGAGGATTAACTGTACGTGAAGAATGGGCCTTTTGAGGTTTATTAGTTAGCAATGCTGGAAGAAAATTCTAGTCCAATTCAAAATTCATAAAGTTTTCTTCCACTTCAGCTTGAGCTACAACATATATTATAGACAATATTACAGACAACAAGACTGAAGGAAAGAGCGTCTTATTTTATCATGAGTCTGGATTAATGCAGAGGTTTTGCATTATAAATGCATCCATACCATTGGCATACGCCCGTGTTAAATTTTCAAGCTTGTAATTTTTAAAACTCTTTTTTTAAAAGTTAAGTTAAAAAATAAACCGCGTTTTGCATAAATAATAATTTCTCCTGTTTCTTATTTCATAACTAATAAGCAATAATTAAAATGTGTAAAAATTTTGATGCTCTGTAAAAAATGAAAAGCCACAATCCTAGAAAGTATTACGTAAACTTTGTTATTCATGTCATTTTCTTTCTTGTTTCTCTTTACAGATTTCGGGGATCGTCGGCAGAGCGGATCTCCTTGCAGCTTTATTTGTTCTTGTTTCCTTTCTTTGCTACTGTAGGTAAGTATCGAATCTGACAATGCCAACTATTTTTGCATAGCCTTTTCCTACTAGTTTATACTCAGAAAACTTGAAGAATCCGTGCTCCAGTTTTTGTATAGAAAATTTGAATTTTTTAGCACAATCGAATGTTCTATTCTGCAAAACTTTATTCAACTCTCAAGTTATTAGATTTGCACATAGAAAAAAGTTTTACGCAATGGGGAAAAATTCTTAGACTGGGTCTCGAGAAATAATTTCCCACAATAGCAGGACGGCTCACAATCAGGTTGTATCGTGTGCAGTGGAGCACGCACAATACAATATGTAGACTTTTTCCAATGCTGAAATACTTTTACACAAAGGAGTTTAGTAAAATGGAGGGCAGCTTATTTAATGAGAGTCGATACAAACTGTACCAGGAATTCTCTTTTAATACTAGACGTTAACGCTAACGTTGGGAAGCAGACAGTGTGAATGGATTTACCCAGTATGAAATAGATTTTGGTGTAATGGGGGGATAGGAATAAAAATTGATCGCTTAGTTCTGTGGTTCAAAATGTTTAGACTCTCTATCCGTTCACAAAAGAAACCTTCATTTTACATCATCAACAGCTGTGTGTGGCCAACTCTAATGTGTGTATGTGTGTGCAGTGTGCAAATTCCGACTAGTGAAATTAGTTTGGTTTCTTGGAATGCCACACACAAGTTTTATTACCGATGGAGAAAGTATTACAAAGGCCTGAAAGCATTCGCGGAAGAAAAACCGGAGCTAATACATGTGTACATCAATATGGGTAATCGAAAAATTGTGCAAGAACTTGTTAGAAATCCAAAACTGAGACAAAATTATGTGGGACTGGAGCATATGTGCAAAAAATTTGGAAACTATGCAGACCTATCTTAATAAACTACATTCAGTACGGTTACGTAGAACGAACTGAAAGATACCACACAGCTGGATAAGTTATGTGCGGAAAACTGTACAGCTGCTGCGAGGCTGGGTAAAAAAGTAAAAGTTTTTACTTATATATACGCATATGCAGTGGCTTCCAACTAACTAGAACAAGGAAGTTGCAGATTGTGATTGCGGATTTGGGTTTACATAGATTTGTACGGAATATGGAGGTCCCAGCTTTTCCCGTTTTCTTTTTATGGTATAATATACACATGTATAATGTATGTATACATACATATAGGCCTGATATGCCTCTTGCATCTTTTCTCAGGATTGTAATTTGCATATTTTGCCAAAAAAGTGTGTTTTGCATATGTAAATATTATAGAGTACAAAGAAGAAGGAGTCCTGCTGCTTTTAGGCCAATTTGAGGGAACGTGGAATAAAAATGAGAAGCTTCGCTGCACGATGACGACGATGCCAACGACGAGGACGATGATGATGGGGATACAGTTTTGGCAGTTAAAGCAGTTGTGCAGCGATATAATGGAGAAAAGCGAGGAAATTCCAGTGGAAATAGCACTAATGATTGAGGCTATTGCCCGTGAAGTCTCAGCAGGCGGCCTTAAAAGCACAATTTTATCTTTATGCAGACAGTGACAGTTTCTTTAAACCGTCGTTTCTGTCCTATTTTCATAAGCTTGTTTGTATATATACATAAAGTCAAAATCAATGGCAAGTACGACAAAGTCTAAAAATAAGAAGAAAACCGTATAAGATACAGTACGAAATATGTACTTACTTATTGTATGATATTGCTTGAGTATACATTACGCACATAGATACTAAAGGTTTTAGTTGAATACGAATGTCAGTGTTGATCATTTCCCGTTTTAAAACTGGGTAAGTAGATACGCGGAAATTTTTTTCTCAGGTTGATACGAGAACAACTCCTATTTTCCATTTTTCATAATAATCTACATGCAAACATTGCGCACTGTGATGTGCATACATTATTTGGAAAGCTACCTGTATTTATAGTTGATGACAGGAGGTCGTTAGTTTTTAGATATTCTATCGCTACAAATACAAAAAACTACATTTACGGACGACTGGTGGCGAACCAGAGACGAGACCAGTTTCAGATGCTTCTCCAGCTTAATTCTCATATTTGAGCTGAAACTTGAAACTAGAGCAGCTTTAGCGCTAGAAACAGCACTCGAGAAATAGAGTATATCCGGAAGCTGGAATTGAGGGGAAGGAGAGAAGCGGAAATTGCTTTGAGAATATGGATGTAAAAATGATGCAAAAAAGAAGACCAAGTCTCATTAGACTTGATATACGT
>JAQIVE010001393.1:0-25339 GCA_034698285.1 Sminthurinus bimaculatus | reverse complement strand
GCTTTTAAGTGGTATTTACTTGTTTTTTTCTTGTAACAGCACCTACAGAACTTGTAATCTTTTACCCTATTTTATTAATTGTAATGTTGGTGAAAGCGGACAGATGGATGGACCGACTTGCACTGAGCTTCGCTCCCTACTTAATAACGCACAGCGTTAGTAGCTTGTTCCTCACTGCATATATGTATATATTACACACCACATCTCTTTGCCCCTGAGGAGGAAAAAGTGGAGTAAGAAATAGAGACAAAGTAAATGACTATGGTATGGATTGAGAATTGGAGATTGGAGATCACACACGTGAAACTTTGAGTAAATTGGATTCTCTGTGGAGTTGAGATTAAATGGATCACCTTTACTTTAGATCATATTAAACATTAAAAGACACACTCACACATACATACATGCTATGCGTACATATAAATACATGTATGTCTGCCTGTCCGCACAAGTATGAAGGCTTATACACACATTCATACGTAGGATAGAAAGGAGAGGAACGAAAGACAAAGACAGTAGAGCAAAAGGTATATAGAGAATCAACTCGAGACAGAGACAGAGGTATAGAATATAGAATGGAGAGTCAAGACTTAATTATCTCTCTCTTTCCCCGTTCTTTCTGTGTACGAGTCATGGAGAGGATCCAGCTATCTCATCTATTTCTATAGCCGCCTTTGCTCCTTTATCTCATTTGTCACATGACGGCTACTGTCTATCCCATTATGTTTCCTTCGCTGTATATGTATACTAACCTCTGTCTGCCTGTCTGTTCTTGAGAAGACTAAAAGAACGTACATATATAATTTATACATGTGTGTATACATAATGCCTAATGTACTCGTATATATATAATACATGTGTATGTACTTTCACCTGGAAAGAAAGAAGAAATGACAAAAGTATGACAGAGTGTAGCTGTGGCCGTAACTGTGCCTGTAAATGTCATGAGCCTGCACTTTTTTGTCTCTGTCTCTCAATATTTCAACGCTTATTATTGCTACTTACTACCATTATTATTATCTTCCATCCTTATGATGGCGATGACCATGATGATGTTGCAGAAAAACGGAAGGGAAAGAGAAAGAGAAAGCATAAGCGTGAGAAGAATCAGACAGGATTATTGCACAGAAGTACGAGGAAGAGCCAGAGAGAGAGAGAAAGAGAGAGAGAGAGAGAGAGAGAGAGAGAGAGAGAGAGAGAGAGAGCAGAGATGTAAAACATATTTCACTCATGTCATATTACACACGAAATGTTTTTTGTAGATGCGGATTTTTGTAGAACATGAGCATGAAACAGCAATGAGAGAAACGTTTTTTATAAACGCTTGTACATAAGTAGATATATATTTTTTCCGTCCTCTCCCATTTACTCTGCAGCGCAAAATGTATTAATTTGAGGCTGTTTGCAAGGGTATTCATTTGTCTCTAGTTTGTAATGTTTTGACTGTAAGTGTGCGTGGGTTCTATATAGGAATGTGTACGGGAGCGTGCTTGATTCCCTGCGATTTCTTTCCAATTTCAACATTCTACATTCTACACTCTACACCCAACAACTGTCCCCTTGTACATATATTTGCGTGTGTACGAGTGGGTGTAATAGGAAAACATTTCATGAGCATTTCCTTGAATCCTCTTGGAGTGTTCTGCGAGGGATTTATGACGATATGGAATTCTGTCCATTTCAATCTACAAACTACATCATGCTCACATTTTTACCGTGTGAACTGGTATGCATGTAAGCCTGCATCTATGTATGTATGTAAGTACAATATACTATGTGTTTCGACAGACTCACTCAAGAAGAGCCTTGGCTACACACTACACACATGTTTAATGCATTATCTATAGATATGAGGAATCTATCGACCTCCCTGGGAGCATTCCATGAATTTCATACATTTTATCTTCGAGGCGAGAACCGAGTAAAGATTCTCACATTTGTAAATTACATTAAACCAATACTCCAGTAAATCAGATACATTAAGCTCACATTCAGTCTTTGCCTTTAAGCATGACAGAACTTTCCGGCAGTGATGGTTAGTTATCTTCAATTCGATTATTTCTGTAGAAGGTTGTAAAAATGTAAAAACAATTTTTCACGGTGAATTCCAAATTATGTATGTATGTGTAAACACTAAACTCAAGTGGAAATAATTTCACGTGTAGGCTAACAATATTCGGAATATGTTTTTGCTTTTTTTCTTCTTTTTCACCTGAAGTTCAACATTAAAGTTTTCCTTTGAAACTTTCACTTTTCCCAAAATGTCTTCCCATTCTCTAACTCCGCTTTCTCCCCATAACAACAATACAAAATACAATAATAATTCCGTTCTAATGTCTAAACAAAGAAATCCATCCACAATCTCACGTGTGGGGAATGGGGAATGAGAGAAACAGAAAACTCAAACCGAGATGGATGCTTGAGATTACAACTTTCCTCAGCCTCTCCAACCTCCACTCATATAGAATTATAATCGTGTGAGTATAATATAATCTAAATATTATTACTTCGAAACGGAAAGGAATATGTATTTGTACACACGCAGCTATAATACGTAAATTAACTGTAACAGATATAGTGCGTACACAAATCTGTGAGCTACATGCATATTGCATATGTATAAATTCAATATGAGCACAGCTTATTTACGTTTGTTTATATTATATTCGCGTATATTATGCATGCACAGTACATCGTACAATATTTCTTGCGTATTTTGTTCTGTTCTTGGTTTTGCAAAAGAAAAACGTAGTTTGGCTGTTGTTGCTATACACATACTACATTATATACATACGTATATACAAAACTCATATTGCTGCTCTTGTCGTTCATGTCACGCAAACTCGGGGTAGGAGAAAGGAGAGAAAGCTGCAAACAGGCGAGGGAAACAAGAGGGAGAGTTTCTACATCTCTTTTCTCCTTACTCTCACTCACTCTCACTCTGACTCTCAGTCCACACTTACATATACACATACGAATACATTGAAAAAGGAGGCACGCGGCGGATTCGATCGTTAAATTCTCTCTCATTCTCTGCGTACTCTCTATTCTTTAGATAAAGAGCAAAGAAGACGAGAAGACGAGGACTCGTAAACGTTAAGCAAAATCCAGACGAAAGAAAAGAGCGCTGGGGGATTGGAGGAAGAGAAAAGAGGCTTGCCAAATCTCCCCATTCTAGACACTGTATATACTGTATGTATATGCACAGAGGAAGACGATTTCTGCTAGAATACATAGCACTACCACAAAAAAATAAAACTAACCATCGAATACATCCGTATCCGATGTACTTTATCCTTGTACATTTATACACGGAGAAAACTTATTCAGCACTATCTTTGCTTATAAATATTGTGTAATTGGCCACGAAATAGGTTAAAATACAAAATTTGCATACATTACCAACAATTCCTATACAGTACAATGAACTCTTTTGTTCTATACACTTACACTGTCACTAAAAAATTTGGAGAATTTCGGTTGGACATTGTCCCTTTACAGGACTGAAAAATACACAATTAATTTTTCTTAACGATGCCAACATTCATGGTTTTGGTGAAACGAAAAGTTTAATTTTTAGGGAAATCCCTCTGGCATGGCAACGCTTAACTTCAAATTAAGTACTCAGATTAGTATGTGTAGGATGCAGTATGAATGTACTTACTATTTTTATGCATAAGCATTTTATGTTTAGGCAAAAAGTTGGGCACTCAAAAGCGAGAAAGAAAGTAAAGGAAATAATTATCTTTGGTAGCCGGACGTAATATAAGTCAATGTACCGAGTATATTGCGTCCGACATCCGACATGACACGCATGTATCCATTAAATGTAGTAAAATACTTATTGTGTATTACCTACATACATGTCATAAAAGGGCCACTTTAACTCCTGCATGTGGAACATCCTCTAAGACAATGTATACTCCTTTAAGTACGTCGCTCACTTACATACTTTGTTGCCACGTGGTAATTCCTATCTTATATTATAGGCATAAAAATATACACTTTTTGTTTTATGCCATTGCTTTTTTCCTTTCTTCCGACTTCCTTGGAGAAAAGGAGAAAGTATCTCTAGTGGAGTAATAACATCGGTAGCAAAGCAAAATCCGTTTGGCTTTCTTGTTGTCTTTGGATAAGAAAGCAATCTGCAAGCTTCTTCTGTCTGCCTTCTCTTCCTTGTCTCCTATCTGTAGCATATCAAGTAAATTTTTAGATTGGTTGCTGTGCATAGGTGCAATGCTTACATTGTATTCTTTATACTTGTGCATATTAAAAGAACGTTGAGAATAAACTGTTATAGGACATGCTATCGACGTTTAGGTTGTTAGGGTAGCAAAGCTGCCGTTGTCATGTGTAACCTGGACGGACCCGTTCGTCTATTAATCCTTTTAAGGGGTCCAACGGGATAAGCGAGCCCCCCCCCCCGTTTCATAAGATTTTGTCTATTGTCGTGTTGATGCTGTACACTCTCTCGATCGACTCACATCGATTTGATCCATTTTCGCTCATTTAGAGGCTTGATTAATTGTCTTAGCCTTTGCATTTTTTCAGTGATGACGATAAAAAAAGTGAAATTGTTTTTTTTGGAGAATATGAAAACACATGAAAAGAAAATATATAAATACATTCATTAAAGTTAGTAGTGTTGTTACGGCGTAGCTTTGCAGTTTTAAATTGCAATCCCTCGCAAAATCTGATCGTGCCTTGAGCACAATTTCGATTATTTTGCACATAGTTAAGAACAATGTTGTATAATATGTTCGAGTAATTTATGGAAAATATACAAAGAATGAAGATGAATGTACCCTTTTATGTTTTATCCTTAAGTCTTAGGCTAGTCTGCGGAAGTTCCGCCTGTATTGTGAGTTCTGGGTTATACATATACGAAATGTGAAAGAAATAAAGAACGGAAGGAGGGATAGGAGAATGAGATACGCAGCTGCTGTTGTTTGTTGACACCAAAGTTGTAGAGCTACGAGAGCTACCAGAGAGATAGAAGAATCACAGTACAAAAAGGCAATAAAACCGCAGCGTGCAGATTGTTTTGTCCGTTCTATACGTACTTTCCCTACTATAAGTATACCGTCCATCTGTATTGGGTATTGAAGTATACAGTATAAAGACAAAATATATGATATTGTATAAACTTGGGAATCGTGAGCCTGAGAACCGAATTTTGTGGTGTAGTCCTGTGGTCATAAAACTTGAACCAATCTAATTATGCTAATTGACGCGTAAGTCTAAAATTGAGTATAAAAGCTTACAGATGACTACACTCGACTTGTCTATAATATTGGAAATTGTAATAGACAGTACGAATGAACGGAAGTCTCAAAATAATACCATATTATTATATCCAGAAGGATTTGAAAGATGAATTGTTACATTCTAGTAATTATTACACACAAAGCGCTTCGTTTAATTAATGTTTGACGTAAAAAACGTATAGTAGTACCTTACTACATAATATTTAAACAGTGTTTTTATTTACATTAGTTGGATTTTTGACCATATTTTTCTTGTTTGTTTCTCTGTTACAGTTATCGAGTTTGACATTTTCGGTGCCAGTTTTTGTTCAATGAAGATGGCTCATCCAAACATTCAAATCTCAGCAAGCTCTCCGAAAAAGACACCTCAGTCTACGCCGTCAAAAACGGCAAATCCAGCATCCGAGAACGCAGAAGGAGGAATCGCGACCAGCAACGGAGACGGACAGACAGGAGGTTCATCGATACAACTACCACAAATTACGCCCGTCACACAGAAATTTGGCTGTCTCCGAATTTGCCGGTACACATTAACTCGTTTTTAGTTCTAATACTGACATGAAAAATTAACGACCTTAAATGTATTACGTATGTTATGTTATTACAACATTTTTTCTGGAAATTGCAGGCTCTCCTCTCTTCTCCTTTCTATGCACTGTTGAATGCTCGGGTAGACGCGATGACGGGAGACAAAATAAAAAAAGATAAACTATTCAGACGATTTTAAGTTTTACTTATACTATATAAATGCTAATAATTATTAGAATATAAAGATACTTGTTACAACTGAGGCGTTAATAAACGGGGACTGAATTTACTGTCTGTATGTATTTATATCTCCATGTTTTTCGATTTCGATTATATACGTCACGTTCAACATTCGACAAATTTAAAATTCGCTATTATACGTTATTCCACAAATTGATGGACTTTGTACTTTAAATTAGTAGCACTTGCAGTACTTTTCGTAGCGTGAAAAGAACTGAAATAGTAAAATAAAGTACACATAACATGTTGTGTAAGTATAGCAAACGCAGGACTTTTACACCCAATACAGAATAAACCTATCATAATATACTTTTATTTAACTAGATCGATATAAAATATGGACAGTACCAGCAAACGCCATTTAGTCATCTCACATATACACATAAATAAGTAATACCTATGTTTTATAACTAAAAACTGTATTGCACTAAAACAATAAATTATTCTTTACATTTTTAGCGTACCTATTTATTATTACTTATACATTTAATCCAACTATACTGTAAGTATAAAATGTATATCTTTAGTGCTCAATCTGATGAACAGTTCAAAATTGTATGCTTACTGATGATTGGTGGGACAATTTTTTGCAAACTTATTTACTCTTTTCATCGAAAACGTACTCAACGTACGTAGAATATTGTACGCATTCAAAAATGATACACAAAATGTAGTCAGTACTCAGTAACTACGTAATCTTGCACTGCTCATCGGATGGAGTGGAGAGAGCCCTTATGTTTTCTAGATCGTCGAGTACTGTTGTAAAATGCGTAATTTCAAGAATACCAGGGATTTAATGTTGAGGAGAAAAGGTGGGACAGTTTTTTGCCCATGTACAATACAAATAAATACGGCAAAGAAGAATATAATAATGACAACGGTAGATGATAATATGAAGTCGAAATTGTCGAAAGTCGTCGGTCATACGTAAAACAAAGAGTCGGGAAACGAGTAGCATGAAATTATATTATAATATTATTATTATTATACACAAAAATAATAATATATATAATATTGTTAGACAATATATTGTATAGACTCGCAGTCATAATAATACATGAATAAAAATAAGGTAATTACAAAGTCGATGAATTATATCACTAATGCATTATGAATGATTTACACCCCAAAAGGGTAATACTGTAGAAACATGATGACATAAGCAAGAAAAGAAGAAGGGAATTATAGTCATGCTAGTTTTTCCAAAAGTCTCGTATATTATAATCTAATATAATGCAGAAAAGTCGCAGAATAAAATACCTATAAAATAACATTTACTCCTTTATCTGCAACACCACTTCACGCGTACGAATGCGAAAGTTAATCTTGTTTTGGTTATAAATTTGAGTTTTGTGTTTTCTTTGTGCTTATCGCTCTATATATTATAATGTTTTGAAAAATCTCAAGCCAAAAAGGATTTAAATTATTAGTGATTACAATACAGAAACTACAATATATTTAGGTTATCTTCTGATTAATTGTGTATAGACGATAGGTGGAAATGCCAAGAAGCCATTGTGTTAGGTTCGTTTTCCATGAAAAATTGTACACTGCACATTTTCCTAACATCACCGAAAAAACTGTACATTGGAAAGTTGTTCTAAATTCAATACCGTTTTGAAGAATTTTGAAGCACTGATGTGCGTTTAAAGTAGATACAGTCGTGTAGTTAGATGTTAGATATTACAATATTGTAATACACACAGTAACTTCCTCCTTCATTCACTATACATAATACATACGCACCTACGTATGCATTGTACATAATGATACGAACACATTTTAAGCAGTTGTATCCACATTTTTCATTGTGTGTAAAATAACGGTATGAACCCAATACGATGCTGAAGATTAAAGGTATAAAACATATGTATATTATAATATTTAAAACGTACGAGCTAGAGGTTTTTGGCATTGGCATACTTGTATGTATAGGTAAAAGTAGAAGCGACTTAATGGGAGGAAATTGTAAAATAACAAGTTTGGAACGTTTTGATTATAATAATATTATAGACTTCTTGTTACATTCTAAAAAAACTATTGATAACATGTTGTTGTTGTTACGTTTGTCTTTTAATAACAAAATAAGGACTATACTTCTGATTTAGAGTATTTACCCTTTACCATAAAATACACAAACACAAGCGTCGTCAACGACCTTAATAGGGAAAAGGTATTAACTATTATTTACCACCATGATTCAACTGTTATTACTTTGTTATTATTGTTATAAATAATTTGATAACCCTGAAATGAAATTTTAATTTTTTTTAAAAAAAAATCTTCATTCTAATATTACTACATGAAAAACTACTCTGTTTCTGTACTCTTTACGTACAACATACCTAAAAATCAATACATTATACAATAATCAGAAATCGGTAGAGCAATATTGAAAAACCTCTGGTAGCCTCTGGTAGCCTTCAAAACATTATTATGGGTAATACACACCCAGTACAGTAAATATACAAGGGTGTACTATTACTAATCATTAATATATATTACCTAAAGAATGTGCACGAATTACCAATCAAAGTAAATATTTTACAATAATTTTACAAAAAGAAGATTTTTCTAATGTCGCATGGAATACCCTACACTGAAAATCGTATACAATATAGAAAGAAAAGAACGAAATACATAAACTGTGTAGGCATCTATAAGACGACTCTATATGACATAAACCCTTCGATTTAATCAGTGTACATCAGTTATGTATGTATATTATGTATCTACCATGTAGAGGTTACATGCATAAAGTAGAAAACGACGGGAATTTTTTAAAGATTGATAATCAAAATGAAAATCATTAAAAACCACAATATGTATATGTAGAGGCTACTACCGGACCAGTGCTTGGGCCTACATGGCTAATGGCTACGTATTACTAGTCCGATGCCGGTCCGATAGTACGTTTCTAGTTGGATGCGCCCTTTCCAAAACCTAACATACATATACATACTTGGTTATATGTACATGCTATAGAGATTTTATAATGAACAAAATAGACTACTTGGAAGAAAATATTAATAGGACCGAGATTCACATTGCAAACCTTTGTGAATCACAATCAATGTAGTTTGTATTTTTGATTGCCAATTATTATTATTCTTATCAATGTTACTTGAATACTAAATATATATTTATTTGTTGCATTGAATATCGTACAAAAATAAATCAAAATAGAACGAAGGTTTCATTCGTTCTTATTGTATCGTGAAATTTTTAAGCTATGTCGAAAGTTTGATTATGCATGATACTATTATGTTATGACAAATTATGACTTAATTTTGAGGATTAAATTATCATTTTAACTGATGAAATCCCTCAAATTTACATGTTGTACAACACGTCATTTTTTAAAGTCAGCAATGAGTGAGGGGAACACCTAATACATAGTGAAAATGTTTTTGGAGAAAGTTAGAAAGTAATGTGAAAGTTGAAAACTTTAAAAGTGTTATAAAACTCACTCAATAATATACAAAAATTATTTTCCATTGAAAACTATACAACTTATCAATATACAATCACATTCTACAATCAAATAAAGAACGAGAGTGGAGAATCAAACGGGTAAAAGCACTATAAATAATAATTATTTATGATTAATTTCCTGAAATAGAGCTTTCGTGTTGATTGTTTTTTTCCCTAAGCACTCAGAATGTTCCATGCGAAAAAAACATTTTTTTACAATTTTAAAAACAACGTTCACGATTAATTATTACGTATAATAAATAAATAAAACGAAAAAAAACGATCATGTATTTCCAATGAATAAATAAATAATGTTATAAAACTTATTTCATCTTGCATTTTTATTTATGCACTCATGAAAATATGACTTCAAATGACCTGACCTTAAACATCATGGATTTTGAATTGTTTCAAACTCTGTAGAAGCAAAAAGCAATGAGCTTGTATGTATACTCAGGCGCAATAATAACAATATGAGTTGATTATTTGTATGCAAGAAGATAAATCAGTTTTAACAACGTCACAGTTATCAGTTCAATTTAAGTTCTTATTAAGCTTGTACGCATAAAAACATCACAATTTAACTTCGAAAGTTTATCTACTAATAATAATCTTTATATCATATAGTAGATGTTTTTTTTTGTTTTCTTAATATTGTAATCATAAGGGCGTCTTATGTGTATTCATACGTACTTCGTGTGTGTATATCATTACGTCTACATTGTTTTATTTTTATATATAAATGTGAATGGGATTCTCTGATTACTATTATTATCGATAATATAATAATAGTACAATTATTCCTTATACATAAACTATTATAATATAGTATGTTTATATTTTTTTGTCTCTATACTTAAATACATAATATATTATATATTATTAAATACGGTTTTATATTCATATTTCATATGGCATCTCTTTCCTTCTAGCAAATTCTATTTATTAGTTTTTCATTTTGTCGAATCATTTAATAATAATCTTTATTGCTGTTGTCTACTATTACTTTTAATGAATCAACACAGGTATAAATTATAAATAATATACATAAAATTATGTAATGTAATGATAAAAGGGGAGAGAAAGTGTGGTTAAATGAATAAAACTCCAGAGAAGGGGGACGTTGTGTCAAATATGACTTCACATTCAATATTTGGGCATAATATGCTTACATACATAATAAAACGAAAAACTGACTCATCTAACTTAATGTCTTATTTAAAAATTAAAATGAGTAAGAGTGTCTTGTCTTTCGAAGTTTCAAAACTTTCATCGTCAGATCAATGAACAAAGAAAAAAAATGTAATAACATGCCTTATCCGAGTGGTAGTATTACATTATTTTCAATTGACTATAAGCTGACTGCTATGATTCACAATTTGATTCATTCATTGCCAAAAAAAGAGGGGTAGATAAAAACTTCTCCTGAACTTGCACAATAAGTTCTTATCAAATCAAAAGCTACAAATAAGCATGTAACAATAATTTGGTCGATGATATAAATTATAGGTAATGATTGTTGCTAATCATGTATTTGCTCCTATTGCTTGTACACTATCTTCATAAAAAATTGATAAACAACGAGCGTCGTTTTTTAATCTCAATGTATAGCTAGAGCGTCTACTCTTTACCTGCCTTTTTTGTTCCTTTACGAATGACAATAATAAAGTATCGATTTTAAAATACAATATTATATGCCCCTAACTAAGAATATATCGTGTTTCACTAAGACGATTACGTTGCCAATAGAGAGGATCTATGTATGAATCTGACTTTAAACTAGGAAAGTATGGCTTAAAATGTTGAAATTATTTTTTTACAACCTCTTCAACAAATTGTCAAAAGTCAGATTTGGCAGCTCTCTAATAATATATGTCGTTTCTGCAAGTACAGCCTAATTTGGTAGACATTCTCATATCAATCGATTTTTGCAAGTTTAAAGTATATTCACAGGTGTTTAAGGGTATTATTTAAGGTATGTAGCAACTAAAGTCAAATTAATATAATTAATAATACATATCACACTGAAAATAGAATCAAACACTATTTGAACAATAATAACAGTAGTTTCCTAAGAACTGACACTGAAATCCTTCACGTCGTATTTTAACGCTTTCTTATCGTTTACACAACATACATTAGTATAAATGTATTAACTTTCATTGGCATAACATTATTTTATGTTATTATTTATGAGCAGTATTAATTTATTCTTTATTGTGTCTTTTCCCTGATAGATAAGAATAACGTGGTATGCGTTGTATGTGCATGTTGTTTACCGAATAAACCTGACTTTATTTTGGTTTAGTATCCTATCTTTATAAAAGTAAAACGGGTGGAGACTATTTCAAATGCGAAAAGTAAACGAAATACTATGTTTTCAAATTTGAAAATGAGTATAAATCAACTAAGGTAAAGGTACTTACGTGTACATGAGCTTTTTAGCTCGTGTCCCGCAAACTGTATACTCGTTTTGTGTACGATTAAGATTTACAAACATCTATTACTAGGTACATCCTATTTTACACTATAGGTGAATACGTCAAAAAGATCTTTATGGAGAACTTATATTTTCAAATCATAGATTTAAAAATGCTGAACCGTTGTGTATGTTTTAATTGAAGGGACTGACTTACAACTTAAGCACCAAGTTGATATAATGGATGGAAAAAATCGAATTGTTTTAATCCAACGACGGGTAAAATGCAACAACGACAGCTAGTATGAGCATGGTGAGAGGAAAAGAAAGGCAGAAGAATATCTGTAAAAAATGTATAAGAGAAAACACAATTAAAACTTTTTCATGAACATTCATCACACGAATAGATAAAACACAATAAATCATTACTAATTTTTCATGCAGTAAGAAATTTACTACGAAATTCTTAGAGTATATAAGAGATATGTCTCATATACTCTAAGATAAAATTATGTAACTCCAAAATCCAAAAATATGTTGGGTTGTCTGGGGTTACAAGTGGCCTTGACATACGGTGTTTCCATAGCGACGCTGTATAATGAGCCTACTTGTAATCCCCAGACGGCTTTCAAATTAGAAATATTATGATTCAATATAACTGTATATTTATAAAAAAGAATAGTTAAAGAAAATAATATTGATAATAAGAAGAAAAAAAACCTATGCGCCCACCTTCCTATATAGGAACTCTGAAAACTTCCCACATAATTATAAATGAAATAACAGCACTAAGGGAAATTTCATTGACTTGAAAATCTTTTCTTGTGTGTACTTGATGATCACGACGATGGATGAAATGTTATTAAAATCGCCAGAATAATGATTGCAATAGCTACAGGAAATACGATGTGCATAGGATTCTGTTGGTTCAAAAAATAAATAACATTGTTTTTCCCCTATTTATTGTTGACTATTATTTGTACATCCTAAAACTGTGTATTTGTAAAATGTTATTTAAAAGCTATAAAGAGATTAAGCAGCGCACTATTTTCACACCGTAGTAGCTTTTCTTCGTAGGGTTCACAGTTCACACGTTAGTTAAGACATTTGACATAAACTAAATCATTATAGCGTAATGCAATGTTATTCACTACAAATTCTTTGTCTGTACACCTTGTTAGTCAATTCAATTTGAAACAGAAGAAGTGCAAAAACAAGGTTAGAAGCACACATTTTAGTTCGTAACATATGTTACAGAACGTATGTTACCATACTAGACAAGTACGTGTCTACTGTACTGCACTCTCCGAAGGTTGTTAGGGAGAAGGAAGTAAAGATTATTGATTCGGACTACTACTTTGGTTTTTTATAATATATAGCCTAGCTATAATATAAAGGATCGCCTATGAAGATAATACTGATACTGAATGAAGATCAAGTTCAAAATAGCCACACTACTTGTAATGTCGAAGTTATCAACTATACAGATCCAAATGTAAGAGCTTTCTACTTTTTCTGGAAATACGTAAAGACGGCCTTTAACTGGATTTAGACTTGATCCAAAGCTATGATGGAAGGCACACATTAATACAAAAATTGCAACGGTAGTTAAGTTTAATAAATAAATAAATAAGCAACCGTATTGAAACAGGACCATAACTAAACAAGCAATTTTAAAATAGTCAGTTGAAAACTTAAAGGAGAATAAAAAGTAAACATAAATAATAAAACGGTAAATGAGTACATACTATGTATACCAAAAATGGAAAAAATAAATACTTACTAATTTCGACTGATTGTGTATAGCTTTATGTTGTGACTGTAACTCTTCTAATTTTCTTCGTAGGGTTGCGTTTTCAGAAGAGGACACACTATATTCCGTTTTATACACAGCCAATTCTTCTTCGAATTTTAGTAGCTAAAAGAATTGAAACAGAATAGATTTCAAATATTATTGTCACTTTATGCTGCCAACAATATCACCCCGCTCATTAATGGTTCAAATACCCACAGTCAAATAATTATAATCTTCAAACGATTATTAAGCACTTACCTTTTCAGTCATATCGGGTAAACTTTGGTTATCTTCTTCTGATAAAATTATTTTCGATTTTAAAGTGATCTCCGAGCTATGAATGAAAGAAAAACATTAATAACATTAATTACATATCAACTTGCATACAAACATACAGAACGACATTTGAAATAGAAATATTTTTTAACTTCATTTTCGCATCATACTGTACATATTATTTAACATACCTAAAATCAGGTTCAGCTGCGGTCAAGTTTTGAATTGTCTGACATGCAACATCAATGACAGACGAGGAAACATCTTGTTTACTGCTGAGATCACCAATTTGAATCATCAGTCTAGCTATCGTCTCATCCCGTTCTTTTGACATCGATTCAAGTGAAGAAATTTCTTCTTTCAGTTGTTTTATAGTTTCTAAATGTTGTCGAATTTCCCGACTGTCTTTTTCAGATGAACTGGCCTGACTCTGCAGCAACTCTACACGAGATTGAAATTCTACCCGAGCTAGAGTTCCCAGTAAAGAAAGAAAATACTCGTATATTTCTGATGATTTGTTAAAAACATATTTTATAATCTACTGATAATTTTTTTGAAAAACCGATATTACCTGCTTCAAGCTCCAAATTTTCTTTACATAAACTCTGTGCTCGTTCCTGATACGTCTACGAGAATAATAGTTTCGAAATGAATAATTTCAAAGAATCATAAAGAATACCAATAAGCCAATCATGAATGAAAGTATGAGTAAAAAGAAAGTACTTGTTTTAGTTCTATGCAAAATGAGTTTACCTTTAATTGGAGCGCAAACTCCGCTAACTGCTCTTGTAAATGTTCCTTTTCTTTTTTCAGGGCCAAATTATCATTTTGAAGAGCTTTGGTAATAGATCTTGATTCTTCGAGTAGTTCTAATATTCGCAAAAAATAAAGTAAATTAGTATTTCGTGATTGTTATTTCGTAACGCAACATGTACACAGACACACAAATACAAGACTGCCTCTTAGTATAAAGTTTGACAAACAACTTCAAAAGCAAATATCTTCTTTTTTTTGATGCCCATTTTCAACAACATAACCAAAGCGAAACAAAGAACCGAATTCACAATAAAAGGAGCACAAAATACTTAAAAAAGCATCTTACACGACAACCATTTTCTTTGAACGAGCCTCAAGACAAACAACCAATAAAAGTAAATTCAGCAACTTTATACAATATTATAAAAGTTTATAAAATGATAAGAAACAGCTAGAATACAGTGTGTACTTATTAGTACTTACATAATTGCATAGTATACATAACACACATACATGGTTCGACACGTTAAATACTGCAACATGCAATTTGAAAATTTCTCAAAACAAAAAAGCCCTCAAGCAAAAGAGAAAATCATAAAAAGAGGAATAGTAAGTAATCAAACCTCGTACAATCATCAGTTTACAAACGTAAAAACTAATCACCCAGTAGCCTAGAACATGCAATAAAATCCCAAACCAATACACCAAAATTCATAGGCAAATCAAAAATAAAACTAAGAATAGTAATTATTATTTGTTTTTTAACTACTACTAGTCATTACTATATTATTGTGATCAATAATTCTAATGTATTTACGGTTTATATTAATAATTATTATTGATAATTGATATACATGATAATAATATAATGGCATGATATATGTGTGGTAGGTAAATATATCATGGATACACACTACCATCAAATTGATCCATAAACCCAAAGAAATACAAACGATTAACTTTTAGAAGTAAAAAAGAAAAAAAACATGCATCATACTACAGTAGTATACAGTAATCCCGTTAATGTAGACAAGTACTATAGCAATTAACATACTTTCGATGCCTTCAGAATTTCGATGATCATCCATGTTATTTTCCATTTTGGTTTCTGAAGGGTCCTCCTAATAACGAAAAAATACAAAATTTTGATGAAAAAGAAATTTCACCACAATAAAAAATGACTTTTTAAAACAGACTTTTCAGCTTAACTTTTAAAACTTAATAAAAACCTTGTGACGCATACCTCCTCACTGATGTTGTAAGAATTATTCCTTAAGGGTTCATCCCCTTGTGAACAGTTTCTTATTTGTCTGATTTCAATTTCCAATTTATGTACTATGTCTTGGATAAATGAAAGTTGAAATTTATTCGAGACTGCTTTAAGGTCTTCAATGAGATTCAACAGATGACTCAATTTATTCAGAATCTCCTTTCGTTCAGTGTCGGCCGATTTTATTTGATTCTTAAGCGTTTCAATTTCTGAATTATCCCAATGCACATTCAAGTTCATGTTTCCGTCTGGATACTCTACATCTATTTTGATAAACAAAACATACAAACATGAATCTCTACATGCACACCTCCTTGAATTACTAATCTTTTTACAACAGGGAATCCAGAGTGAAATTCGACTACTCATACCTCATAGTAAGCATAATATTATATATTATAAGTCATGTTAGCAAAATCCATCATCATAGATGAGTTACTATAGGTAGTAGTTAACTCACTATTCTGGGATGATACATTATTTTACTAGCACGTGCGCATAGCGTAAGTACATAATATCAAAAAGAAACCAACCTCCTTTACTCATAGAGTCTCGATCATTAATTATTTTGTTAAATTCAGATAGGCCAGATAAGGAAACATTTTTTAAATCCTCTTTGTCGGTAACTTGCTCCTTCTGAAAATTATCCAAATAGCATACATTATGTACATTTGTATAGGTAGTATGCGAATAATACGCACAAAACAAAATTGAATAATACACTGGAAATAATTTCTTCAAAACGTTTCGTAAATATTAATATCTTCTGTTACCTTTTGAGAATCCTCAGTTTCTAATTTGGCAATCAATGAATCTATTTGCTGTTGCTGTTCTTGCAAAAGTGCTTCACCTTCTTTTATTTTGTTATTTAAAATTTCTAATTCCTCTTTGTACTTTAATGTGGATTGGTCCAATTCCTTTGACTTAATTTCAGATTGCTCATACTTATCGACCAATTCTTTTAATTCTTGACAATTTTTATCAAACCTCTCTTGTAAAACCATTTTTTCTTCTTCCGAATTACTTAGATTTCTGCAAGGTAACAGTGAATTAAACTTTTAGGATTACGATTATTTTAAAAAGGCAAATCACAAAAATTCGATTTACATTTCCTATATACGTATAAACTACATATATAATATACATCATATATACTGATGTACTAAACATGATACCATATAATTTGTCTGTTTATTTACTATCACTTTGTATACCTTTGTATATCCTGTAAGCTTTTTAATGCCTCCATACGCTCTTGAGCAGCTTTTCTTAGGGCCTCTTTAGCTACAATTTGATATTTTTCTTTATCCGCATGAAGCTGCAGTACTTCTTCTCGTAATTTGTCGTCAGTCATAGTCTAAATACAGAGTATTTAATGATTTATAATTCATACTATAGTAATATTTTATAAATATGTTACACGTTCATGAAATTAATGCATTAGTCATTAGTACCATAAAAAAACCGTTCTACAAAATGTATGGTAACGTTGCTCTGTGCATTCTAATTTATATTCCATCTTACTTTATGGGAGGCCTGAAGCTGCCTTTCAAGAATATCGACACGAGTTAAAAGGCGATCTTCCTCAATAAGTACTTTCCAATTTGAATCCACAGAATCTTTGGTTGAAGCCATAAATTTATTAATCGTTGCCAATTTATTTTCTATCATTTGTTCACGTTGCATCGCTTCCTACAATTTAAATCAACACGAGGTTTACGAATATTTTATATTTATGCTATAAAATACTTATTGCATAATATTGTAAAACAAAATAAATATAAAAAAGCTAATAAAACGTTAGTATAATATACCTTAAGATATTGATTTAGCTGATAAATTTCTTGAACAGAAGTAGCAGGAACTTTGTCAGGCAAGGCAGTAGATGAACTGTTGAGGAAGTAAATAAATATTCTGGACATTCAAATCATTATTACCTTATTGTCGTTGTTGTAAAAGTGTTTTTTCCCCTTCTTTTATTTTTATCATTTAAAATTTCTAATTCGTCTTTGTACTTTAATGTGGATTGGTCCGATTCCTGCGACATAATTTCAGACTGACTAAAGACCAATTCTTTCCATAATTCTTGACAATTTTTTTCAAAACTCTCTTGCAAAACCCTTCTTTCTTCTTCCCATTCGCTTAAAATTCTGCAAGGCAATAGCACATTAAACTTTTATGATGATATCTACTAATATTGGTTAAGTCTAAAACTTTAATATACATATTTATAGAAAACAATACGGAAGCATAAAAGGAAAGCGATCTTTGAGATTTTTGCAATTTTAATTCATGAGGTTTTTGTTTACGTTTATATGTGAACAATACAAAGAATCGATACACTCAATAAACGACAAACGTATTCACATGTAGCTGTCACCTATAGTTTCACTTGTGAAGCTAGCCTGAATAGACTTCAATTTGTAAAACTATTTATGAAAACCTATCCATATTATACATAGATACTTGAATCTTTAAGCTATAGGTTCAGTGAAGTTTAAGCTTCACAGCCTCAAATGTGTAATCTAAAATCTAAGGTATAATATGTTTGTGGTAAATGTTATTTTAATGATAATTTTAATCTTTTTACCCGGCTTTTGCTTCTTTACCATCGGGTAAAAAAAGCTGTAGAGTTGCAACTATACAACCATGTGTCACTGTAAAATTTTTAAATAAAGACAATATGATATTTTAAACATCACATTTTTTAAGCAGTACTTGTTATTATTATTGGAAGTGTATCATTCTATTATAGTATTAGAATACATTCTGAATTTCAACCAAACTCGATTATATGCGTACCTTTTTTGTTTAACTCCATAACATCCACACCGAACTGCACAATATCACCAGAGCAAACCTCTCGTGGTGTGGATTCTTCGGAACTCTTACTAAGACGTTGATTATTGACAAACGTTCCATTGCTACTCTTTGTGTCTTGAAGGTAAAACTTTAAAAGAAAACAGCAAAACATGAGTACAGTAGATCATAATACATATGTTATAAGCACATCATGATTACAAACAAAAAAAAAGAATATAGAAGAATATGATACAGCGATATCTATCACGAAGACCATGACAAACGAAACAAAATTAATATTCATTGCTTTCTTGCAGCAATATTCAATTGTTATGAAGAATTGAAAACTCATCATTACAGGGAAAAGCCAAAAAAATTAAGACAAAATAACACGTACCTTTCCAGTTTCATACCATAGTAGGGCATGATTACGGGATAAAACTTTACAATCGAAAATGGCATTTGAAACATTAGGACGTGCTCGAGCAACAGAACGCCCAATTTTCACAGGTTGATCTAAGCTGACACCTCGATCCTGGAATATAAACATATATGACCAAATTAATTACAGCAAATCGGACATGACACATATCATAAGTAAATTGTACATTTAAGAAAATGTGGGTGAATATCTACTTAAACTTGAGCTACATTATGGGTTTATGGGTATTTAGCAGTTTTTGATTCAAATCTCTCTATATAAATGTATAATATGTATTTAATTTACCTGGAAAGGGTGAGAATTTGGACGGCATGTCAATATAGCCCTTGCAGCCATAATAACAATACAAAAAGTATTATTTATTTAGTTATTTGTTAGTCCTTTTTTTAAATGGCCACTTCCTAGTTTTCTAAATCATTTATATATTATAATGAAAAAAATTTATTTCTCTAATCCTAAGTATAATTATGAGCTGTGACACTGTATCAATAGCTCGGAGGTCGTTTTCGATAGTATCTGAGTTTGAGTTTGGGTTAGGTTACAACAATTTTGTTGTTGTTGAAGATTAGTATTAGTATTATTATTACTAAAGTTCTTGAAAGTTAAGAAGGCACCAGTAGAAGATAGTAATTCTCTTTGCCAAATTGACATCTTGATTGAAATTTTTTAAAATGTGATTTGCACAACGGATAATGTATTGATTATTTTTTTTGCACAAACACTATTAATTACAATCCACTGTAATGTCGCCATTGCCATCAAAACTTTTTGTTAATAATGTTAATCGCAGTTTAAATTGAGTTTCTTCAACATACAAACAAATTGTTTGATCTTTAGATTTTTTATTCTCAGAGTTCTCAGCAACAACTTTTATAGGTATGTACATATACAATACACATATATTATACATTATACATACTACATACTTACTACCAATATTTTAGGTTTGGTTCAAAAGCACAACATCTCACATCTCTCATAGATAGAACCAAAAGCATAATGGCGGTAAGTGGTCGGCAAAGTTATCTCTCCAAATAAATTATTTTATTTTATTTATAATTAAGGTGACCATCATTTTGTCGTCCGATCCGGGGACAAAAATCATTAGTCGAGTATACCTAGTGTAAATTTTGCTTTTGAAAACCTATTTCATCTATCGTAAATTTGGTTTTTGAAGACCGATTTTATATTGTGTGTAGTGCGAGTTTGGATTTTCAAAAGCTCTGTATGTATGCTCTGATCACACTGTGGCTCACACTGTGATCATCATACAGGAGAAAACGCTGAAAATTGATTATGTATTAATTGAAATTTTTTAACTTTGTTTTTAAGGCTGCAGCAAATATCACAGTTCCTGAATCTCGGGACATAACTTTTCTGGAAAGATGTGGAGCTCACTCACATATTCGGGGTCTCGGTCTGGACGATTCCTTGGAAGCAAGACAGGTAAAAAAACAGTGTTAGCAATGCTATAGACTATATAGACTTCTAAAAATCATGTGTACAAGTGGTTAAATAGCTAGCTAATATTAACTATTTTAAAAAGCAAGAGTAACATGTAATGATATGAATGTTGTTTTAATTATGCTTTTAGACATCGCAAGGAATGGTGGGTCAAGTTCACGCACGTCGTGCAGCGGGTATGGTCCTTGAGATGATAAAAGATGGAAAAATTGCTGGACGAGCTATTCTCTTAGCAGGTAAATGTAGAAAATACGTTTGAAACATAATAATGCACGGAACTTAAATTTAACTAATACATAACCATACACTTGTATTGACACGGTAATTTAAAGGTCAACCTGGCACTGGAAAGACAGCCATTGCAATGGGAATGTCAAGAGCTCTAGGCCAAGACACTCCATTCACGAATATGGCAGCTTCTGAAATTTATTCCTTGGAAATGAGTAAAACGGAGGCATTAACACAAGCAATTAGGAAATCAATAGGCGTGAGAATTAAAGAAGAGACTGAGTTAATTGAGGGTGAAGTTGTAGAAGTGATGGTGGATAGTCCTGCTTCAGGATCTGGACCAAAAGTCGGAAAATTGACTCTCAAGACCACAGAAATGGAGACCATTTATGATTTGGGCGTTAAAATGATCGACTGTATTGTGAAAGAAAAGGTTCGCAAAACAATTTTTCAAATAAACAAAACAAATTCATTATGTATTTTTACATCACTGTTTTGTTTGGCTTTACGAGGTTAACTGTAATATTTTACAATATTCTGTTTTTATTAATGTGATGTATAGATTCAAGCTGGTGATGTAATTACAATTGACAAGGCCACTGGGAAAGTTACAAAGCTTGGACGTTCTTTTGCTCGTGCAAGAGATTATGATGCTACAGGAGCACAAACCAGGTGCATATTGAACTACATTGTATTCTTACGTTGTCACATTTAGAACAATTTATGTATTTTATTTTAATGAAGTGATTTCTGTTATAATAGACTTCATGACTAAGAACAAGCAATTTTAACAATCGTAATATTTTCTAAATTTTTAGATACGTTCAATGTCCCGAAGGGGAATTACAGAAAAGAAAAGAAGTTGTACATACTGTGAGTCTTCATGAGATTGACGTAATTAATTCAAGGACACAAGGATTTTTAGCTTTATTCTCGGGTGATACAGGAGAAATTAAAACTGAAGTCCGAGATCAAATTAATTCCAAAGTGGCTGAATGGAGGGAAGAAGGAAAAGCTGAAATTGCACCAGGAGTACTTTTTATCGACGAGGTAAAAATTTCATAAACTCTGTAAAATGAGTGGTTTATGTTGCGTGTGTATAATGTTCATTATTTGCTTATGTTTCTTTATATTGGGTTGTGAATATTGCAACTTTTGTTAAACTTGGCTCATACTGTTACTTTTTTACTTTATTTACAGGCTCACATGCTGGATATAGAATGTTTCTCCTTCCTAAATCGTGCCTTGGAGCATGAAATGTCTCCAGTTATTATTATGGCAACGAATCGTGGTATAACTAAGATTCGAGGAACAAATTATCAATCACCACATGGAATTCCAATTGATCTCCTTGATAGAATGATCATCATTAAAACTTCTCCATATGAGGAGAAGGAATTGAAACAAATCCTGAAAATTCGTTGCGAAGAAGAAGATTGTGAACTTAACCCTGATGCTCTCGTTGTCCTTACAAAGATTGCTCAAGATACATCATTAAGATATGCTATTCAACTTATCACAACTGCTGGTGTTGTTGCGCGGCGACGAAAATCTAATGAGGTGCGTATTTATTGATTATTCTATAATATTTTTATTTAGTAGCAAATCGGCACACTATTTTGTAAAGTTGATAACTACAAGGTACATAATGTATCGTAGGGGAGTTGTCAAATTTACGAAATAATGTGTCGAAATGCCCTATAACGATGTTCCATAAGCAAGCAAATATGAAAATTCTAAAGTTTAAATTTAAGTTTAATAGTATAGTATTCAACGTGAACCTACGTATTTATAATGATTTCTATTGCCAAGCATATAGTAACTTTTTTCAACAATATATTTGAAACCCTTTAAACTGCAGGTTTGTATCGAGGATGTTAAGAAAGTTTATGCAATCTTTATTGATGAAAAACGGTCTACTCAATATTTAAATGAATGTGAGAGCGAATTCATGTTCAGTACTGAAGTCAATCAAGTTAACACACTGAGTGGTGCGGGAGACGTTGCGACTCAACCAATGGATACTTCAGTTACTCAAACAGTTTAAATTTTGCGTTTACACCTTCATTCGAAGAACCTTGAAAACACTGTATAATCCTATCTCATGTACTGTTACTTTACATAATAATTAATGCAAGATATATTTTATGCTTCAAGAAACATAATTGTATAATATTCAACAAAAAATTCAATACTATTCTGATGATATTTAAGTATTTTAATACATACATAATATTTTATTACATTTAGAACTACCTGAAATTATAGTATGTTTTATTATTAAAATATTATTTTCTTGTGTTAAACAAAGCAAACAGTCTTTCTTGAGTAGATAGTTACATGATCATATTCTATATACTTTTTCATAGTTAGCAACAAGTTCGTGCAAATATATTGGTATTATACATAACAAATTTAAAAAAATTGTAATAAGTGATTTTATAACTGTTTTATATTTTCTCTCAGCAACATACCTCAGTAGATGAATAAACAACCCCAATTTTTGAAAAGAAAAATACCTATAATACATACTATGAGTGTATAATATCAAAATGGATATGTATGACATATCTCTGCGCCAACCCCCTTATTCTGACGCACATTGGTGTATTATTCTCCTTCATATATTAAATATTTTGTAATTATGCTCTGATATGAATTATTTGTCACATCTTGATTACTTAAGTATTGATTTTATAAGATGGGATTTAACAATAGGTTATTGATATGAGTGACATTGAATAACTTTGTTGCAACTTAGTAGACACTTGTATGCCATTTCATTGAATTATTCAGGGAAACAACAGGCTGTTTTGTTGCAATAATATATAAGATGATTCTACAAGCAATATAAGGTGAAATAGTTGGACAGCAAAAGGAAGACAAAACTAGTTAAATATGTGAAATGGAAGCTAGACAAGTTCAGGCGATGCAGAATATAAATATATTATATAGAGCATGGTTCTTCTCAGGCGTTGAAAAAAGGTTTCTTACATCTGGGTTTGATATTTCTCACCATCTCATCGTCAAAGCTCATTCTTTTTGTACAATATATTTTGGCAGAAGTATGTTCCTCTTCTTTGCATGATAGAAAGGAGGCAAAAGCAAAAAGAAAAGGATTCACAAAATATGTTGTCATTGGTCATTATATACTTATGAAGGAAATATATGTATGAAAGAATGTACATATAATATTATCATAGTATGCATCTATTCATGTTGTGTAAAAAATACAATATTTATGTATAACGTATACATATAACCGTCTCCATACTTACAGATAATAGGCACACAAGTCTTTTGCAAAGTCTATAGAATCTTGAGTCATGAGTCATTTTTTAGAGATCATAATACAAGGCTGGACCAAGTTTGCACAATTTAATAAGTAAGTCATTGGATTTTTATATAGGTCGACGCGACACTTCTTTTTTCTTCAGTTTGATAGTCATTTACTGGTATGGCACAGTACATAGTATGTACATATAATAATATACCAGACAATAATATTATTGTTTGGTCATAGTAAATACTGTACTGCACACATTACACAAACGAAATCATTGAGCAACTAAACCAAAGTCGGTTGCATAGAAGTTGTTGTACAATTTGGCCTCATTTTAGTTTTACAGACACCATAGAAAGCAAAGAAAAGAAGAGGAAGTAAGAAATGGAAAGGCTGTTTAGCATTCTGTTCGTGTAGAAAAGGCAATTGTAAGAACATTGAGAGTTGGAACAACGAGAGAGTGAGAAAGTGCGAGAGAGAAAACAGGGAGAATGAGACAAAACAGAAATAAGAAGTTTGAAAAGATAGAAGAAAAAATGGAATGAAAAAATAAAACGAAGGGAAGCAGACGACGACAATTGTTGAGCTTGTATAGCATTGGAATAAGTAGAAGAAGAAGAAGACGTAATAGTAAGTACACATAACAGTAGTGGTAGTATGTATAGTAGACCTGCTCAATCTGCACACTTATATGAAAAGTTAAGGAGGTACCCCTTTATATTGTTTCTTTTGGATGTCTTAAACTAGGAAAAACATTTCGCCCCGATCGGTTAAGTTTTAGAGGTCGCGAAAGTTCATCAAAGTTTAAATACAGATTTGCATTGACTTTCACCCCGAAATCGTGCATGTTTGGGGTGGGGAGTGAAGGGGGGCAGGTAGAATTTCTATTAGTACCGGAATGAAGTGGTACTAGATACTCATGGTATACCACAAAAGGACGGCTGATGGAAAAAATCCCGTCTTCGATTTCTAGGTATGTCAAAATGGCCAAAATCCGGTGAAAGGCGGGCATTTGACATACAGTAGAGAGCAAAAGTTTAAATACCCCAACGTACTTTGAGCTCCACTAATTTTTTTGAAGGTGTTCTAGGGATT
>JAQIVE010001392.1:0-25344 GCA_034698285.1 Sminthurinus bimaculatus | reverse complement strand
CATCATGTGTGTGAATTGTTATTGTGTCCTTGTCGACTATTATTTTCATACTTTTTTAGAGGGGTTGGGTTTGGATGCGTCAGCGTTGGCCCATCTAGATGTACTTTATCAACTTATACGGTTGTTACTACAACTTATAGGTATAATTGAATAAGTTTAAATGAAAAGAAAAGATTAAGTATAAATGTATTAGTAGATATTATACCGTGCGGTACGAATACGCATAGTATATTCCAGCATAATCCTTGTTTTTTTCTATGTGCCATGTAATTCTTGTATTTTATATTTAATGCATGTATACTCCTATAACAGCGTGCATACTACATATTTTTGTCTAAGCTGGTGATGAGGAATGATGCACAACGAAAAGGAGGGAGAGGATCAAGGAGTCATACATAATATAACATGGACTTAGCGGGGTCTATATTAGTTACTTTGTGTGTATCTTTACTGTGATTCTGAATCTGTAACATTTCGATAGTGAGTTTCGTTTTTACAATTTATTATTGTTTACGAAAAGAGAGATAACAGACGACAGGGAAGGACCATGAACAAAAAACAAACTGAAAAAAATAAAGATGTAACGAAGAAAATAAAAAGAATTGAATTTTTCATAACTGCTCCCTTTTTCTGACAAAGAGTCAGAATTCATTTCCTTTCTAAACTTCTTATAGTGTTTCATACTTAACGTTCTACTTCGTCTACTCCTTTACAAACACACGCACACATACGTCTCTAGATATTAGTATATGTAGGCCAAGTCAAATATTTGCCTGGGAAAGTTTAAGCTGCTAAAATATGTACGTGAGATTAAGTATACAAGTCAACTATGTACATCTATATCATCACAGTTACGATGGAGAAAGATGGAGATTTGGGCTGTAAGTTTGTAATAGAAATGATGAGAAAAAACAGAAAAGAAAACCTGAAAAGAGTAAGAGATCGTGATGACTTGTATAGACACAGGGATGACGAAAAGAATGAGAGTGGGAAGAAAGAACGGCACCGAGTAAGAGAAAGAGAGAGAGAGAGAGAGAGAGAAAAAGAGCAAGAGGTGTTTTCCAGTCGGCAGGTTGTGTGTTTAATGGTATAGTGTAGAAGTAGGAGCTACATAGAGACATGAGCCATTCATTACAAAAGATATGATTAGAGTCATCTCATCCAAGAAAATAGTAGTAGGAGCAGTTGTAGCAGGAAAGAAGTAAAGAATGAGTGCGAAAGAGAAAAAGGAAAAGGACTAGGATCCCCTTCATGTTTAGAGATAAATCTTACTTCTTCCAAGTCCTGGTCGTCGTATGAACGTAACTTTTAATCCGGTGATATTTTCCTTAGCGCTGCTGATGTTAAAAGTTTCCATTTTTCAACTCGTGGATTAATTATAAGAGCTTCTTCGTCTCCTTCTGCTCCTTCGTCCCTTTCTTCTTCTTCTCGTCCTCGTCGTGCTGCCTCTCGACTACAACTCTTCTCTTTCTTCTTAGCCTGTTTGTTCCTTCTGGTTAAGAGTTAGGGGCCGCCGAAACACACACACACAGTGAAAAAGAGCAAGGCGGAGTGAAACAGCAGCAAGGAAGAGAGAGAAATGTAGAGAAAGAGAAGATTGGAAAGGATGGATATACAGAGACAGAAAAAGTAAGAGAAAGGAAAAGCCTAGATTTTCCTAGCAATAGAAAATGAAATGGAAAAGACTTAGTGTGTGGTGGGCAAGCAAGCAAAGCGAGAGCATTGCAAACTTGCATCTGACTTTGCCACTAACATTGCCACAAATGGGACTTTTCTCCCACTCGAAATACTACACATTATACAGATACACACAAAGATATGTGTATAAATTGACAAAACGTATAAAGAGTGTATAAAAAGGAAACATCTCTTATGTTTCGTTGTACAATATGTATATGTATATGCATGAGCATTGTTTTGGTCGTATGAAATTTTCTCCATGGATAAGAATAAACGGTGGATATAAAGTAGCCGCGGTAGAATAAAAAGGGATAGAAGATGTATATGTATTTAAAAGGGAAACCATGGAATGGTACATTGTGTGTAGTGGAAAGAAAGATAGATCGCAGGGAACGGTAGCGAAACTCCAAAAAAATAAATTGTGGCTTCTCTCTTCCACCCTACTTTCAAGGAACAAGGAACTACTCAACTCTTCGCCAGACTTTACCTTGTAGTCTACTGTTTCACCACATACACCGCGTATATTATACTTATGTATAGTGGCTTTTTTTCTCTCCGGATTTCTCTGACGATTTTTTCTGCTTTTACTTTCTGCTGCCGTGCTTAGGTGAAGTATTATAACTGCATATTCATCTCGGTCACGCATGATATATTCCTATAAAATAAGTGTACCTATGTGTGTCCTTTTGTGTGCATGCATATATTGTCAGAGGGAAAATTAAAAGAGTTTTGTATATTTTATGCAATGCACTTCTATTTGTGCAAATATAAATGTATATATATATACATATCCATCTGCATATCTGATATCTGCCTATCTGACAAACTACAGTACAGAGCACATGCAGTATAATTTCTATTAAAGGTTTCCAGGTTTTCACCCGTACACTACTAAGATGCCACACTTTGTGCATTATACATATGTATGGCTCACGTTTTACGTATTTATACTACTTATGTGTGTGCAATGGTACAGTGGACACATATGAGGTTCGATTTTTCTGCATGTTTACGTTCTATCCACTTTGTATGTGGGGTTTAGATAGGCATGTATGTACAAAACATCATTTCTGTAGAGAAAGTCCTCATTTCGTTCTGTGGTCTACACCATTTATTTAACAAGAGAAAGGAAAGAGAAAGCGAGAGAAAACAGGGAGAAAATAACCGACTGCTACCACTCTTCCGCTCGATTCAATAGCTTTATATCCATATATTATAGTTACACCATGCTGGTACGTATACATGTATGACAAAGAAAAAAGTCGTTATTCAGTTTCCCCTTTAGCCCCGTTCTACAATTTTATTGAAATAAACGGACCGTATTTGTTTGCTTGTGCCTCTATAAATTCGGCATATGAATAGGTGCAACACACATCTATGTTTGTCTATTTATTCTACTTTATTTCTGCTATTTTTGTCTCACATGGTCTTATTCTCTTCTTCTTCTTCTTTCTTTTTATTATGCGTACGTGTGCTCGACGGTATAGGGCTTTATATTTTTCAGTGTCTGCAAATATTTAAAAGTAAATGGAGAGATATTTTTTAGCTACGTGAATTCAAACATGCACTACACCAGAGTACATTGTGCACTCAATATCACCACTCCAAGTTCTTCTTTTCCACGTTTTCCCTGCAATCCTGGAATATGCTTGTAATGTCGTGACAAATAAGATGGCTTGAGTTTGTGTATACTACCTTTTATACATATTATTCGTAGCTTGACTGAGGTTTTTTCGAATTGGTCTTTTCATTGTATTTTTTTTGAGTATTTTCAGAAGCTCACTCAAAACCTATATTATGAAGATTGGAGCGGATGTGTATATACATTGTATACACACGCACAAAAATGTTGAACCCATAATACTAGCTCGTATTTGCCACAAATGGATGGATTTCTTCACACATGAACTGAATGCAATATCTAGAAAGAAAGCTGATCTCTTGAAACTAACTGAGAGAGAGAGAGAGAGAGAGAGCAGTGCGTAGAAAGAAATTGGAATAGAATGATAGCTAAGCATGCAAGCAAGCAAAAGTAAGCATAGAAAGGAAGAAGGGAGCAAGAAAGAGCTAACCAGCTGAAATGATCTCACTTGGTAAAATTTTCATTTTGAGGTTTTTCCACCCTCCTTCTCTCGTTTCCGTTTTCTGCTGTTTCTCGTTTCTCCTTTACCGGCAGCAAAAGCAGCCAGCAGTGTAAATACGTACAAAGTGAAAGCCACATGCATTATATGAAAAAGCTAGGATCCAGTATGCGTATTAGATTACTATGAAGAAGGATAGAAAGAAAGATTGGCGCTCACTTGCTCAGTATTAAAAGTCGAATATTCACAGGACTGCTGCTCTAGAATCCACAATCGTCTTCCGTTTACTTTTCTCTCTGGAAGATTGCTTGAGATTGAAAATTCAGGTGTGTGTGTGTGTGTGTGTGTGTCTGCCTGTGTATGTGAGAGCTAGTGTAATAAAGGGGTATACATGTATTGTTTACACTCCCAATTTCAACTTGGCCTGTGATTAAATATGCTAAGTGTTCCTGGTAATTTGAACCTTTATAACCGACCTTTGTGATTCACCCTTAAAATTTTGGAGTAGTTTATTGAACTGTAGTCTTTGTACTTCATCTCTATATAAGAGGCTTCCTCTTTTTGTTGTTTTTTTTTGGAAACGTAAAATGTTCCCTTAAATTGACTTGTTTACACGAAAAATATAGTTTAGCTATGTACATACATAGTCTCATTTCTGTTAAAATTTTTTTACTATCTTGTAGACTGAGCATCTTTCTTATATCCAGTACGCGAACATTTTTCGATACATAAGAAAAAAATACGTGTTTTTATGAATTTTAACTACCGCATTTCACCCTCTTAACGTATTAGTATTCTTTGTTGATTTTGTATTTTGTTGCCTTTTGCATACAGTGGAGATTGACTGATTTTAAGTGTGAAGTGACAGTTGTATAATGCAATATTCGTCAAAATAATAATTGTTGGAAGGGAGAGGATAAATAAGAAAAAACTAGTTTTACATACACAAGGGGGAAATGGTGCATATCATGTAATGTCATTTTATAGGACGTATACGTTATGTCGAAAGGGCATCGGGGGGAGAAAGTTTTTTTCTTGGAAAAGCTTTTGAAAGTTGTTTTTATTCTAATCTTGAGCGTTAAATATAAGCTCCGTTTAAAATTCTATTCAAAATGTATTCAGCGTCTGTACTGTCTATACTTCCTACCATGATGATGGGCAAATGCATTCAGTTGATTTGATAATATTGTAAAAAAGGAGCATAGAAAAGACATAGAAAGGAGACGGTGCGATAGAATAAAATATCAGGAAAGTGCAGACAGCAGACACGACCGAATGAAAGAATGGCATGGCATGGCAAGTGTAGAAGAAAATACGAAGGGGAAGTATAAATGTGAAAAAAACGAAGATAGTATCTTATAAGTTAGCTCCATGTTGAAAGATGAAAAAAGGCCACAGTAAAGTATAAAGCGGAACCTACGACGTGAAGAAAAAGGCAAACGAAGGGAAAGGAGATGAAGAAGACGGAAAAGTCGAGATGTAGAAAGGGCGAGGGAATGAGAAAGCAAAAAGAGATGGAAAAGGGCTGGATGGATTGCAATCGATATTGACATGATGAGATACAAAAAAGTAAGGATTGCATCACATTATTCCGATGAGGCAGAGGCAAAAGTAGCAAGGAGGACGAGAGTGGAAAGGATGCGAAGAGGAAGAAGAAAACCAACCGGGGGAACGTATAGAAAAACGATTAGGACTTCAAGAAAAGTGGGAATGAGCCTAGAAGGAAAAATAAAAGAAGAGGGGGGAAATCGATGGCATTTTGCACACTATGTTTTAAGCAAATACATACTGGTGCATTAGGCTGTTTAACCAAGTATCTTTTTTTGAAAATACAAGACTGCTGGCTTCAAAAGTTTATCATGTCATCTTGGTATCATGATTCATGAACCTTCCCTTCGAATTTGTAACTCTGAGGTATCTTAAATACATCTCTACGTATAGACATGACTCGGGACAGCCACCTGGGAAATTATTCTTGGACTTTATTTACATTTAAACCTGAGTAGATATCTGTGAGGAAGAATTTCCTACAGGGTACCGTGTTCTCAGGGTGTGACATCACCTTCTATAACACCAGGGAAGGGGGACCTCTGGAATTTTCCAAAATCAGGTACTTGGTGGGACGATTTTATTGTTGTTCTTGATACATACTCATTGTATTAGTTTCCTGCTACTGCACAACAAGATTGCGAAGAAGTAATAGAGGAGACGGTATACAGAAAGAGATAGCTAGTGAGAAAGAGAAGTGTCTTGCATTATCTAATGTTTTCTTGTCCTCTGAAAAGATTTTCGATTGCTCCTTTGCCACTGCACGAACAGTGTGATTCTACGGGATGTATATATACGGATGCACTGGAAGAAAAAGAGAAACAGAAAGAAAGCTGAGCATTTGCTGGGCACACACATGCTGTGCTGTGTGACTATTAGCCATTATATGTGGCTTTAACTCACGATAAGTACTAAGTAAACTGAAAGACTAAACAATTTGGTTCATTGAAAGCGGAGATCTGTTTCTAAAATCTGGCTCACAATCTACTCTAGTCCTAAGGCTAACTGCTAACTATCACTACTACCACTGGCACTAGCGCCAATGGAAGCAAAGTAGAGTTGAGTTGAGTAGTGTGTACATAATTACGGTTTAATTTTTCCGCCCCGTCCAAACCAGAAGACAACCGAACTGACTTGAGACAAAAAACTTCTCCCATACATATACCTACAGGCGTATTTAGAGTAATTGGGTGCTTCAAGCTTTCGAGTTAGAATTACGTTAAAACGTTGTCTACAAACATTCCTTCAAGCAACGATTAACGTACTGCTAATAGCTTCAATACATATATGTATACATTATAGAATGCACCATCCATTTTATTGAAGCAATATTCTCTCTGTTTGAACCCAACTTTGTATTGTGAATTTGAAATTGAGGATTGCAATATATAAAACAACATAAGTTGTTAAGGTATAGTATATAAAACGGCAAATGGCAATATTTGTATGCATGCAATATAATGTTGATGCTGGAGCCGCTAACTCTGGTTTTGGTGGTAGTCATCATCATCATCATGATCATCATGCTGGTCGTTGTCGTTGTCGTAACTAGTCTTTCTCTTCCTCCAAGTCTGTGAAAGGGTAATTTGTGCAAAGGAAAATGCTCCGAGATTGTATGTGATAGTTTATGAAGACATGCATACAAATACATACATACATGCGTGTATAGAAAGTAGATATGTGCATGTACATTATTTTCAACAAATATTTTCACAGGCCTGGTAGTACCGAAACCAACGAATAACCAGTAAGACTCTCATTTATTGTATCGAGTTCTCATTTGCTCCTGCATGAAATGCATGAAATCAGCAGGAAATTTGGAATCATTAGAGCCATGCCATAACAATGGGAAACGGTGATGGTTAGTTAGTTTGGTGCTGGGCAATGAAACTCGGAGCTGTTGGATATTAAGAGGAAATAGATAAGAAGGTTAATGGAAAATTCACTCTCACATATGGTAGTTATTATTATACTTATGCGAGAAACGGAAAGAGTATAGGGTTGAGCATATATGTATACAATATACATGGGTTCTTTAGATTCTCTCTCATGATGCTTGTCGAAACGTGCCACGCTATTCCTTCTTTCTCTCTCCCTCGTTGTATCAAATCCATTTCTTTGCCAAAAAACGTGCAGTGGAGAGTGGAAAGTAGTCAACACAATATTAAACTCGCTTTCCACACACTGTGTGGTGTACACTCTTTCTCCCTACTTCACACTTTCAAGCTCTCTCTCTCTCTCTCTCTCTTTTCCTCATCAGAGTACAAAACATATGTATAGGTGCAGTTAAATTACTATAAATTCTAAAAGTCCCAATATAGCTCAAGTCTCTCAAGTTGTAATAATAATATAATGTGTTTAAAACTCTCTCGCACACACTCCCACACTGAGAGAGAATTTGGAAATAAAACATAAAGCAGACGAGTGATGTGATGAAATCGCTAAGGTGAATATTATGCGTGTAGGTACACAATATACACGGTGTACACGTGTAATAGTGTTGCCAGTTGGCACGAAGGTGTAAGTGTAGGGAATATTTTTTCTGGACAAGTCGTTTTCACAATGTTCAGTAAGAGAGAGAGAGAGAGAGAAAGAAAGAGAAAGAGAGAGATTCATCCATGCTGGTAAAGAAATAGAGACAAACTACAAACTACTGCTAATGCTTCTACTGGACTGTTAACATTATTATGACAAGAGAGAAATTTAAGGCTATGTAGATAAACAAAAAAGACGAGTGTATGTAAAGGATATGCAAACACGTGCAGCATGTCTTCTCCCTTTGCTCTTGTTGTTTCTCGCTTATTTCATTTCCCTATATCTCCTGTCTACACGCACAATTATTCTCTATTAATACGCACGTGGTAATAGATTCACTTTGCTTTGCGTTGTGCTAGCAAATAAAGAAGTGCAAGTTGACGACGACGAAAGCGAAAGAGCAGAGGTGTGTACATATATAATACGCGTATAAATGTTTGTAGCTGATGTACTTGTGTAATGGAAGGATAGTCGACACCAACCTGGTATGATAGTCATGGTGTTGCATGCCATGGTTTGACTTGGTAATGGTAATGGAAGTAGTAATAGTAATAATCTTGTAGGAAGTTATTATTATTATTATTCGTGGTGAAAAACATTCTGAAGAGCATGGCTTGACTCTAACAGCTTCAACTCCATTTTCAAGTCTAAAATCATGATGGTATGGCTCGTGCTACTCTCCCTCAAGATTAGCTTCATTTTATTCCTTGGTGGTTGTTCCTGGATGTTTTAAACATCTCTCTTTCTTCGGTCTGACTTTTCGGCATAGTTTATGGTTGTGCAAATTCAGGCTTCATTCGTCAGTCAATGTCAGAGTCGGAGTTGGATGAACTGCCAAGTATACATACATAATATGCGAAAGGCATCTTTATCTTACAGTTTATGCCCCAGCGTGTGTATACACACAATCGAAATACACACTCATTTTGGACATATCTATCTGCACAAATACAAATATAGAAATGCAAAGTATAACCAGCTAACTAACTACAAAAGCAGTTAGTGTAAGCATTAGGGAGTTTCAAAAGGAGTACTGGAAGGATGTGACGTGGGGGTAGGGAAAATCAGCCGCAGAGTGAACAGAGATGAATATATAGACTTTTGTGTATTCGTTTTACAGACGAATGGAGAGCGACATGACGGTGCGCTTTAAGGATAAGGTATACAAATACAATACAAATACAATAGAATGCAATATCCATATACACGTATTCGAACAAGAGTGCGAGTACATACACAGAGTCATGGGTTACACTTGCTCTTTCTCCTCTGTGATTTATGAAGATTGATTGCTTCCACCCTCCAACATTGCTGTAGAAGTAGAGACAGAGTCTTGGCTATACAGGGCAGGCAACTAGAATTTGTGAACGTGAATTATGCAAAAACGGTTTTTGTTTCACTACACATTTATTCACACGACGAGGACGACGACTACAACAGCATACGATATATACGTACGACAACTAGGAGGCGCAGAGCCGAGGGAAACAACAACGTCTTCATCCAAGAAAAAATCTTTTCTTGTACTATTTTTCCACGTAGAATAGTGAATGGCGAATATATTTATGTACAGAATATTTGTCTTCTTTTCTCTTCTTACGCAGGACAGAGTCGATCTCGTTACTCCTTTGTTTTCCCCCCATTCTTTTTTTATTTCCTACTATTGTTTCCTGCAGATTTATGTGTGTATGTATAATGCATGTATGTACTTGTTTGTGTGCTCACCATATGTGGAATTGAAACGTTTCTTGTAAAAAATATCAAAATTTGCATGATATGCATACCTAACGAGAAAAGTAAGTAGACTTAGGCCAATATGCAGATGTCTAAAAGGAAGTAAAAAACATACATGTATGTATGCATATGTGCACAAGATTTTGTTTTAGTTTCGAATTTGGACTTGATACACAAAAACAAAACACAAACACTCCTACACATGCTCGTTTTTTATTGTTTTTTTTCTTTTACTCTTTCCTCTCCTTCACTCTTTCTGGGCACAAAATTCATGTACATATTACAGTGTAAAGAGCTAAGAGAAACAAATAAGGCTAGTCTTAATGTTTTTTCACGGTTACCACTCTGAACTCTGAGCAAAATTTATGTTGTGAAGCATGCAATATGAAATGAAATGGCATTTTGAATAAGAGAGAAAAGGAAGATGAAGGAAAAGGACATGATGCATAAATATCTAGCTACGTATAATGTAACGATGATGATAATAATCATGTTTATTAGATATATCTTTAAGTATTGAACCCTTTTACTTTCATTGGCATTGGCTTGACTGCATCGGAATATTGAATATGCTACAATATGTACACAAAGGTAACTGTAATAGACCTACTATATTATCATCTCAAGCGATATAATGTATTCTTTTCCATTCATCAATATCTAAACATAATCGGTTCAAGTCACCTGCGTTCTCCGCCACTCCTTTTATTCTCCGCCTTTTCCTTATGCAATATTTTATACAAATATATATGTATATACATAAAAAGAGGAATGATGCATATAATCGTTGCCCCTTTTTGCGTAGTACACAATATTATGACTATATTAAGGAGGTTTTGCAAACGTGCATTATTTTTAAGACGTTTTTAAAATGGATGTCTAAAAATTTAACGTTGTAGAATTTTTGATACTAATATCCATTTTCTCAATTCTCGAAAGTCAGATCCAAACGCCTTGCAAAACCTTTTTATTATAATACCTATATTTTTTAATGGTTAGGTATACATGTGTAAAAGTCCATGATGTGATGTCTTGTCCTTGTTTCAGCTCTATTTATTTAGACTATATATTGGACCGACTTGTTATGGCTTGTTAAATCTTTCCTGTATGTCTATCCATGTATATCTTTCCTTCTTTCTTCCTCTCCATGTCTGTGAGCTGCCCTCAGAAATTTAAATAATGACTGTCAATGAACTTGTACTGGTATGTATATACAATATACAAGTACAACTATTCATGGAGGATATGCACATTAGAACTGGAGCTCATTTTAAGGCATACCATGGACGCGTTCACGTTGTGGCTTCTGGGTATAGTGTATACAAAACTCTCATTTCTCTTCTGTCTTCATCATTCTTCGATTTCACTGTATATGCTGTCTCTTTCCCTTTGGTCTCGAGTCTCGACCCTGTGTATGTTTTATGTTATACAGTTTGTATTGGTGTTTCCAATCTAACACCAGTGTAAATAGTGAGTATCTTCAGTGATTTTGAGGATGGATGAAATTGATAATGTGCTCTTTCTTTATATTCACACTTTCCTTTTCAAAAGGAATCAATAACATTAACATGAGCTCGACTCTCATGCTCAGAGCCTCTTCTTCTTCCTGCTTTCTGTGTTTTGCTCTACATTCATTTTACAGCGAATGCATAATGGGGGTTTACACAGAGAGCTATAGGAAGAGAGAAAGAGCACTGCATATTAAAGAAGTCGAGTTCTACTAATGGCATAAAACATTAAAACATTTATATATGCCAGGCCATGAACTGACTTTACGTTCAAATCTGTTCCGCTCTCTCTCTCTCTCTCTCTAATTTCTGCTGTATATGTATTGACAAGACCAACATGAACTTCCATGCCATTCTAGGCGAAAGTTTCAAAAACAAGCTGTAATGTGTGTACAAATGAAAAGGTTGGAGTTGAGAAAATCTTGTGCCCGCGCTGTTCCTTATTCGTTAGTTAAAACATGGCATTTTCCTCATTTTCTCTCCTCATCGTCTTTTCCCTCCATAATATCGTGTATTTTATCCGATTGTGTTTATACATGCATATCCGTTCTGCATTTATTAGTGCCGTGAGTTTGGAGGATGATGAAAATATGCAGCTTTTACTCTTCAACTACATACTTGACTCTTTCTCCTCTCTCTCCCCTTCTCTGCTTGCTTAGACATAAGTATATATACCGACCAACCAAATATGTACATGCATTTTTGAAGTTTACTTTATACTACTGGAGTTGATCTGACGGCATGTAAAAATATACATATACATAGGTATACAGCATGCACCATGATAGTAATGACGACCGTGATGATGATAATAATAAAAGAAAGAGGAAACGTATGCAAAGTGTAATATTTTAGTCAGTGTATATAGCATATTTTACACTCTATTTCATATGCATATTCTTCATTTTTAGTAAGCGGTAGATTTATGATTATGGATAAAATCATATACATACATATATACTCTTTGAGTTTGGTGGAATGAACTGCTGAGAAATATCGAACCACGAAGAAAATGGGAGTCGAGTGAGAGTGAGAGTCTCCAACTTTGGCTGTGACTGAGTAGCAAAGTACTATGTTTAGTAGCCATGTAAATGGTAAATGAACGGGTGAAAAAAACTATTGTAATATTACGACGGAGGTATATCTACATATGTAACATACATATATCTATAATGTTTTCTGATAGATAGAGGAAAAGGCGCCTGGAGGAAGTATTCATATTGAAGTACTTTCTTGTTGTACTTGCCTGTGTGCATAGTCAGGGTGAACTTTAAGTTGAGTTTTGACTGTGTAAAGAAAGAAAGAATGAGAGAGAGAGGGAGAGAGAGGGAGAGAGAAGGAGAGCGAAATCAAAAGGCAAGGCAAAAGTCTTTTGTATTTAATCCATAAAGCTTTGTATTTTTTGGACGTTTTGTTGTTGGTTGGTTCATGGCTGGCTTGTTGGTCGGACGGTCTCTTTGAATCGAGAGAATTGAGAATTGCACGCCAACCAAAAACCTGGGCAGTTAAATTTTTATAGATTATGGATATTACATATTGTATATACACGGCACCTTTCCTTTTATGCAATGTATATATTATTATGTATATGTATGTCCACAGTCAAACCCACCAAGGTTTGCTGTTTGTTTCATGGATTGAGTGGAGTTGAGCCTGTCCGTCTTGTTGTGTTTGTGTGTTTGTATACACATAATGTAAAGGCAACACCTCACACCTAATTTTTATCGATTGGTACTGAGTACTAGGTTACCCTTTTTCTCTTGAGCCTTAGGTTTCCTATATGCTATGTATTATGTATGTAATATATACAAACATTTTGAACATTGTTTGTTCCTCTCATGTTTTCTTGGTGGTGTCAGAATTTTTCAAGTTATTGGTCTCCTTCTCTTTCTGCGTGTTATATAATAAATAGGGGGAAACAACAACGAACAGCAATCATATTATTATTAATAATAATAATAAAAGAAGCAGCAACAACATGCATATTAAATGGAAAAAGAAAAGTGGAAAGCAATCAGGAGAAAGTTCTTTCTGCCAGTAGTTACATATCTACCAACACAAAGTCCAAATAAATAATTGATATGTTGAATGGCTTTGAATGATAAAAACGAACGGAATGAGGAAAAAGTAGAAAAAAAACTAAATATCTGAAATATGAATGTAGATATTGTACATTTTATTTATTTTACATGCATAATGTGTTGTAAATATTTAAATGAGGGGAAAATATGCTGCTGATAAGCTGCAAATTGTGTGCGATATATGTTAGTTACACAACTTTTATGACGGCGACATTACGAGAAAAAGCCCACCTTGAAATATTGTGAAAAGCAATGAAATTTTTATCCATGTTTTAATACATTATAGAATAGAAAGGAAGAGGAAGGAAAATATTTAATCTACAAAGTATATGCATGCAAAACTTACAGAATAAGCAAAAGCATAATCCTATAACACCATAATGTTGAGCGAATTACAATTCTCGGAAAACCCAGTCCAAAAAACACCATAGCAACACCTGTATAAATCATAGAGTTTTTTACTTCACACATGCAGGGCCATAGGAAGCCCTTCTTATTGGGTTGTGTGTGCATGTCTACCTTCAATTTATAATAAAACGTAATACCTATTGGCTTTATAAAATACATATATGAATAACTAGGTATGTTACGTCGCTCATATGCTTATTCGCATGGAGAAAATTTTAGGAGGCGAGTCAAGGAAGCGTGTAGGTTTCTGAGTCAACGTACTTTGCTATGTTCTGCTGTTCCTGTTTAAGTACATATAAATTTAAATGCAGCAGCGCAATGCAATTAATTAATATTAGCTCTGCTACTCTTGTTTTCTTGTTGTTCACTGCTATTTCGCGGGTATATACATACATACAATGCGGCTGTATTTCCGAAAAAATTGTCAGTCGAAGTGTACATATTTTAAAGGGGCGTACGTAAGCTACACATCAAACGTATGAATTTAAATGTAGGCAGGTAATATAGAGGTTTAACATCAGCGTACGAACGGGTTTTATTTTATCATTTTTCGTGTAATTTGGCCCCTCTCGCTGAAGCAGGTTCTTTAGAGCAGAAAAGTATATCAATTTTTGATTCGACTCCAAGCTTCTCTAATACACAGTTGTATACGTATTTAGTTAGATACGTAGATATGCTTTCCATACTTCAGACGTACAAGAAAGCATGACGGCGGAGAGACATAATGGTAAAAAGCCCATTTTTCTGTCTGTCTGTACATAGTTGCATTTGTGTGTACAGAATGATGATGAGTAATCTATAATGTATAATGGAATGAAAGTACAAGCACCACCGTACAGTGCTTATATAATTTTGATACATCAGTAGATCGCAAACATGAAAGAGAGAGAGAGAGAGAGAGTGGTAGAAATCAAGTAGAGAACCTTTAATGTATGTATACACTCAATATACAAGCATGGTGTAGGAGAAAGACAGCGCTAGTCAAGAGAGCTGATTTTCTGTATCTAATCTAACTTGTGCTTTTATGTACAATGTAAATGTAATAATAATGTAAAACAGCTAAAAAAGAAGGTCGTGCTCTCTGCTCTCCCTCTTGTCTGCTCAGTCAGTCAGTCAGTGCTCAATGTTCAGGTATGTACACATACAGATTCACGGAGAGCATACTTTTCATTCAAGTATTATATGGTTTTTGGCTCTATTTGTCTCTCTATCTTTGGGCTGCATGTGTCATGTGTACATGTTTTTCCTCCAAGTAGATAGGTACATTGCATATCTACAACTACACTGCATCCAACATCCGCGAACGACTGAAAAGAATGAATTGAATTACAAATTGGCTTGTGGTATAGATTTAGTTGACTGTTCCCTCCATCTCACTAGTTTCTTCTTTCCCTTCATGTATGTATATGTGTATAGTGTATACATCAATGTGGGTGTATCTATGTGTCTTTCCTTCTCCCTCTTTCTCCGTCTCTTCCGCTGCCTCCCTCTATCTCGATGATAAGGTTCACATCTCTGAGCCTGAGTGTATACGGAGGTGCCGTATTTTGTTTGATTTGTTGATTGGCTCTCAGATATTATGGATGGTAAGGGATAATGGATACTTGGCTGGGATGCGCTATCCTCGTTCATCGTTCGTGTATTGGACACGATTCTTTCCCTCTTCTTCATCTCCTTCTGATTCCAAATCCCTTTTATGTTCCAAGTTTTAGCTTGCTCTAGCCCTTGCCATTGCGTATAAAATCAGCTCTCTCCCTCTCTTCCTCTCTGTCTACTTTTCCCGTCATGCATGTAATATAACTAAAGGTACATGGAATACTAAGGCCGGCTTTCATACCATTTAGCCTCCGAATATATAGCTGATAGTTGATACATGTTATAATTTATAAGTGCAAAAGGGTACTGTCTCTATGACGTAGGTTCGTAATATAAAAGTATATGTATACATAGGAAATCATTGGTGAAGAGGGGGACGAGCGAGAGAAAGAGAGAGAGAGAGAGATATGAAGAGAAGGAAGCAACGAACTAACAGAAAATTCTCTCCTGGTTGACTTGTCGGAATCGTGTTTTGTCTCCTTTCGCTCGTTGGCTGCTATACTGGTGCTTTCATCCTATTTGGGAGAGTGAGTAAAGCTTCCTTACTTGAAAAAGTAAGCGGTCCTGGGTTAAAGTTAGTTTTTTTCATCAGGTCCGTGATCTATGAGCCAAACTTTTCATTACTATGATGATGATATATGTGATAGGTAGGCTGATAATATTATATATCGCTGGGGTTTTCCGCCTTCAACCACAAATTTGTAATTTTTTTGTCTTATTTTAACTAGTCACCAAGGCATGGTAGGCAGACAGAGTTAAAGTGAGAGAGAGAGAGAGAATGAAAAAAGAGAAGAGGACAGAACTGAAGCTGGAAACTGTGGAAACTCACAATGTCGACTGAACATACCCGCACGAACCCGTGTTTAACTATATATAATGATATTAATGTTATTATTTTTTTTGTTCTCTCCCTCCTTCAAAAATTGTACTAATAATGACAACGACTTGTACATGTTCTTGTACAACTTTGCTTTTGCTATTGCTGTACGTGCTCGGTTTTTTTCCTTTTTTCTTTCAACTTCTCTTTTCTGAACCAGTCAGTTGCTGGTGCTCCCGAGACTCTGTCATGACTTTTTTTTTGAGTGCAGTTGAGTTGAGGGGATTTCATTCCCTGGATATCTCATTTTGATGGCAAAATAATTTTTGTATCTATAGTGAATAAATAGTCGACTGTGTATTATACAATATAGAAGCAGGCGTAATTCTATAAGTGTAATACCGTGGATTCCGCGAGTTCAAAGTAAAAGATACAAGACAAAACAATGTGAAACGAGAGAGAAAGAGAAATTTACTAAAGTTTCGAGTGTGTCTCTTCCTATTTATGTTTTTCCGTAGTTTAAAGGAAATGTTATCTCGTTCTCCTACATTATATGATGGTGTCTTTACCGTACAAATAGTTGATGGACTAAACATGTCTCTCTGCTTTTTCTCCATTTCACCATGCTTGTACAATATATATATGCTGAGTGATAAGATTTGTGTGTCAAAAGAGACTGGTTTTGTCATTACAATTTTACTCTTACGTATTTACGTACCGGTTGACTGAACGAAAGGGAATTTCAAGCTTGTCAACATGAATTAGCGGGGATGTTTAAATGTAATATGCATAATAATATGTAATAGTAATGATGATGGTGATGACAGTACCTATATGGTACACGGTATGCCGAACACATCACTATATTAATATTAGTACATACTATTATTTGATAAAATGCTAAAGCCATAATTTATTTAGCATAACTCTTCGAGATGAATCGTTTGTATAATAAATATTCTCGGTGGTACAGCCATCCATTCTGTATTGAGATTGAATTACACATGGTATGGATATTACTCGTTGATCATGAAGGTAGATTTCTGCGTAGGCTGTGGGTCCCTGCTGAAAAGAAAAGTGATGAACTGTAGAAAACAGAAAACGCGTAGACTCACAGGGATATACTCAAACACATTGAAGTTGACTGCACACTGAGTCTATTGTATCTTATGTATAATATTAACTAGACTGTTTCACCATAATCTCAATTCAGGACGAGGGGACGGCGATGATTATTATGTGTTCAGATGTTCGGTCTGCTTCTTCTCCGGGTTTTCTGCAAATCGGTTATGTGTGTGTAATGTCTAGTGTATATACGTTCATCGCTGCCTGCAGATAAAGAATGCAGGGAGCCATGCAAATAAGTAGCAGCTAGATTAATGTGAATGGACATGAAATGATAATTTTCTCATGCGCATTATATTTTATAATGTTGCCTACACGTTGTATTATATTTTCTTATAATAATAGTAGTGGTATGTATCATTGTTTATATGTAGTATATAAATATATTATACTTTATGGACCTGGTTATACATTATAAATGCGTTTATAATTTGTAATTTCATCTCGTGGTAGGAAGAAGATTGCTTGTCCCTTTCTTAGCCGTTGCCGTAACAATCTCTTCATCTGCATCGCCGTTAGTTATGCATTTCATTGAGTTTTTAAAGTCACCTCGTTTCCAAAAATGTCCTTCATGTATATGTATGCACAGTACAGAGAAGAGTCGTCGGTGGTTTTGGGTTTTGTGGGATTTTGGAAATTGCATTAATGTTATTATAGTGCTAACTGTCCATTAGTAGATTGTCCTATATTAAAATTGTACAGTCATAATGTCATTATTTACGTGAATCACATTTCCATTTTATTCCACCTTGTTCAAGCTAGGGCAAGGCTAGACAAAGCGAAAGGATGTATCCACTGCATACAAGGAAATATGTATTACTGCCATTTTGTGGCATATTTGTATCGTTTGCAGTTAAGTTAAGCTAAAGTTTATAGTGTGATGTAAGATGAGTCTATCCACAGACGGATTGAACGGTGAATCAATCTTGGGAGATATCTTTAGCAGCAATCTAATAAAGGAGTAGTAGTGAAATTGGTGGTGGTGGTGACAGTGGTTGTGCGATGGCTCAAGTTCATTCTGATCCGCAAGGTATTGCAATTCCCTTGAAATATATATGTATACTTACCATCAGTGCCGTTTCCCTTCTCTGCCTCCTCCACATGATTCTCTTTATTCCTTTCTTTCTCTCACAAACTGTAGATGTATGTATTCCTATTAGATAGTTCCGAAAGAATGGATTTTCCTGCTCTCATTTTACTCCTCCCTTTCCCCTATTGTTTTCACTATATTTTCAACTGTATTAGTTGGACCATCGTATGCTAAGACAATATGAGGATGAAGAATGTAGTATCCGTTTCTTTATATGTCTATGCTATGCATGCACATAGCTGTATAGGTCTCAGACATGAACATTGTATTAAGTGTATTTTATATATAGAACTCCATTTTCATTACATTTTCATTATATGCTGCTGTCAGCGTGGTTACTTTTCTTCCCTTCCTTCTCTTTCTTCCCCATCTTCTTAAGTATGGTGTTGTTCTTCATGCACACAGTAGTTCTCCCTCCCTCACTTTCTTCATCTTTCCTGGCCTCGTTTTTAGCCAATGCAGGGGATAGCGGGGAAAAGGAACAATGAAATGCAGGTGAATTTTTAATTGTGAGTAAAAGCAAGAGATTCCCTAGTGGAGCATGATAAGAGAGGTTATATAATGCCAGGGTAAGTGAAGGGAAGAGGAAGATATAGAATATAGATAGAATAGACAGTACAACTTCAATTGTATTAATGTGCTTATGTATTCCTTTTACTTTAACTCGAAGAAATCTGGCGTGGACCTGAGCTCGGTTTCGTTTGGGTTTTGTACACTGGACACTGGCTATAGGGGATTCTCGTCCTTGATGTGAAGAAGTTGAATCCAGTCAAATTTTCACAGATTAAAAACAGGTGCAGCATTTAATTATGCATTGTTGTCGTCGATTTTTTATTAAAAAATGTTCTGAGATAGAGCCTGAAAAATGAATTTTGCTATATGCACAGATAAAAACATTTTAATTCTGCTAAAAATATACTTTGTTTATCATAAAAAGCTTTAGTTTTGGAGTAGTAGCAAAAATCGTAAAAATTAACGTTACAACAGCGATTGCTTCCGGTGCTAGGCTAAAAAGACGCAGCTTATGGGTTTCCTTTACCGGGTTTTCAGTGTATCATGCTGCAATATAGATAAAGGTATCAGTACAAAAGTGGCGGAAACGAGAGGGGTCCAAATACCTAAAATGATAGCAACAATATAATATAATTGAATAAACAATGGGGTGTACAAGACTAGAGTGTACACAGTTATTCACTCCTTGTACGTAAATGTTTATTTTACAGTTATATTAAAATTATAGCTATATGAATAGCCAAGTGTTGTATATTTCATGGTTTTTTTAACATTCTTTGAACATACGTTTTCTGGGATGATACCCTAAATCCATCTAGTAAACAATCCGGGGCAGTTTTCGGTTTGCCTCTTGGTACTTTTGGCAGTTTTTTGTAATTTGCTCTACCAAATTTTTTAGTGCCTCTTCTCCAACGTGCTATCTGTATATGAGTATAAGAATATAAGCATGCTACGTTATAGTAAAGTATATGGAATAAAAAGAGCAAAATATCCATATGCGCAGGCATGTAAAATTAAATTAGTCCTTTTGACTATACATGTACATTTTGCAATGTAAAGTGAACAAGGTACATACTCGGTAGACTATACAAAGAAAGTATATATTTTTGATACCCCATTCCTTTCTTTCGTCTTGTAAAGCGATAGGCACTCTATACAGCTAGGATCTACCGATATGATGTTATATGGATAAAAAGATGGGCTGAACGTGAAGGACGTAGAAAGAACACACGGCTTCTGTATATAATATAAATGTATATCCTGCGTGTGTGCATTATTAATGTTTGTAAAGTCTTTTTTAGGTGAAAGCACAAATTTGGGCAAAATAAATGTGTACATATCCATGCTAGTTGTGTCGTACCGTGCCTATTTCACATGTACATACATGCATACATACGTACACAGTGACTATGAAAGGGAAAAAAGAACACGCCAAGAGAGAGAGAGAGAGAGAAAGTGAGTTTTATCTCATTTCTGAGCTCCCTAATGGTTTGCTGCATTGGCTTCTTCTTTCCGATGGGAAATAAATGTTTTGCCAAGCCCTTATGAACTCTCTAGCTCTTTCTCTTCTTTTCTCCCTTTACATAGCCGGTGTGGCCCGTGTGTGTGTGTGTTTGTAAATTTGAAAGGGAAGCAAAACATATGAGCATATGAATATCCACAATATTATGGTTATAAGAATAGCCCCAGGAGAAGAGGTCCAGCCAGTGCCAGGGAATCCTCTACTTTCGTTTTAGTTCGACTTTTGTGTTCTCAATGATGTAAAATTGGCGTGTAATAGAGTGCTAGTGACTGTATATCGTGTATGTTCAAGAACCGGAGACAGACAGTCTCGGAGAGAGAGAGAGAGAGAGATACGTCGCAGTCTGAATTACATCATTGGAGTGAGGGGCGCCTTTTGCTCCTTTTTCAATGTACACACGTCTTACATAAAGATACTTTGTATTTTGTACATCGTACAGGGTTCTTTTTAACGGAACCAACACATTCACACAAAAAAAACATCTTGACAAAATGAAAAAAGTCAACAACTAAATCATTTTTTGCAATTAAATATTGGGTTTTTCGATGGTCTACTACCTTTACCACATTCCTTTTGCATACTCTGATATAATTTGAATAGTATATTGAACTTGCCGCTTGTTGCTAACATTATTTGATTGTGGATTGGTGAATATCCAATTTCTCAATTTTTAACGGAACATGGAGAATTATCATCGGACACACAACAGCACCAGACTTTTGCTTAAAATTTGTATAGTATTATGTTATAAATTCCTGATGTGTTTTAAAATGAAATTGGCACATTAATTAAAGAGAACCTGAGAGAGTTTACAAGGTACATGTATTACGCATGCAGTATCAGTAGCATCCCTTTGCTCGGGAGGCTGCTGCATTTGACTATGCTCCCTATATGAACTATTGGATCGGAAAGCGGAAGAGACTATTCCCAAACGGCAATGTGTTCACTGTAATGTAATGTATCTTACACAAGCAATTTTTGCTGTCCTTTCCATGTGAAGAGTAGCAAAGAGTTGTGTGTTGTGTTTAAACATGTAATACGGTATAAATGAAGTTTACTGGGAATTCCTATGTATAATGGATATTGTGTACGTATACATATTACATATGCATAGACTGACATAACCTAGAGGATACATACATAATGCATGTGCAATGTACATAGGCATAGAGTGGAGAGAAGGGTGCATGCACACGCGTGTACATAGGCGCGGAATTTTCCCTTTTCTTTGAACTGTGTGGCGCAGAGAGTGGCAACGAGAGGAGGAGGGGAAAAAAGGAGAAAAGTGGAGAGTCGTTAGAACCATTCCAATAAGTACCTCAGTGAATTTATTTGAAAGCTGGCTGAAATGTGCATTTATTTATTATCTATTTCGTGTATATATGTTCCTCCACACTAAAAGACATGCTTAGAGTTAGAGACTGAGGAAGAAGAAAGTCGGGCGACAAGTTGAAAGCCAGTTAAGTATATTTATATATACGACAGATACTAGGACTAACTAACGATAAAATAGCGATACATAAAATCCGTTTAAAAACTATTCTGTACGTAAACAATGTTTTGAGGTTCAAGAGGAGGTGAATGTGTGTAGATTTGGGGTGATATGCGGTATAGACAAAGTACACGTATGGTAGAATACCGTGTGGTTAGCCTATGTTAAATACAGACGACATACATACATGCATTTAGAACTACTTACTATAATGTATACTTTGTTATCCCAAGTTTTTACTCATCCACCGTCGTCTTCCGGGAATAATAATAATAATAATAATAGCTGAAATGTCCACATATGCACGCGTACATGGGATGACGCCATATCTCCATCCATCTCCATATATACCTACCCTTTGTATAAAAACAAATAAGGTGTAAGAGTAAAAACGAGTTATTTGTCTTCTTATCCCGAGCTCAATAATGTCTCTGTTAATACGAAAAAGAGGTAAAGTATATATAAGCGTCAGCTTACATTTAGATATATTGGATGGAGATGTGTTACAACCTTGAGCTTGAACGGTACTAACGTCATGGAGAACATGGAACGAAAGTTTACTTCGTAAACTAAACTACATTAAAGTCGTTGGTAAAACAATGAATTACTGTCAGCCTGGCCTGATGTCAAGTTTAGAGTTCAATGTGAATGTGGATAACAGCTAGGATGAACTTATGGTTTTACTCTGTGAATTTTTAACATCACGCCGTACGGTTTCCCGGTTTCCTATGGTAAAAAGTAATGAACAACCCAGTTTATCCCTCTTCGGTTTAGTTTGAGTTAGTTTAGTTTAGTTTTTGCCTTGCTGGCTTAACTTTTTTCTCCGTTTTGTTGAGGGTAATCCTTTGAATGCGGTGCACAATGTAATATGTACACCTGTACATACATTCACAGAAGGTGGATACAAAATACATGTAGACATTATGATTGTAGTTGTACGTTTTTAAGCAGTTCGTCCGCTGCAAGCACGTGATCCAAATTTGAATGTCGAATAAAAAAAGTAAGAAAGAGAAAATGCAAGAATCAATAGCATAAAGGTCTGTTACTTTTTCGTTTTTCCACCTTCATCTTTGCCTTTACTCAACTGCACTCCGGAAATGGTGCTCCATTTTCCTGTTTTCTTTGATTTCCCCTTCAAAGTATTTTTTGGTAGCATTATTAATACATTTTCTACTTTGTACACACATAATATGGATAAACTGTACTACAATATATAAACAGGATATGAGAGAATGTATGTACGTGTGTATAATTTTGAAAAAAGAAAGAAATTGTTTTCGAATTCAGTCAAGAGTATGAACTAACTACTAAGCTGAAAGATTGTTTTTTTGTACAAACAATACAGTTGCTTCTCAGTATTATGAAATTGAAAAAGGAAGAAAAGAAGAATTATATATCATGTTCGGTTCCTTTGTTTGATCTATTACAATGTTTTTCTCCGTTTGATATTGATATTGTGTGCAGACTACATAATGGCAAACTTGGCCAGTGTGCCCTGCCGTTATTTCCTTGTATTTCTTGTGTATACTGTATGTATACACTTCTTCTTGCCACCATGACAAGTTTGTCGATGTACCATAAAAGCACACAACTCTCTCTCTTTTACTTTCTCCGTGTTGAAAGGATCTTTACTGCTTGATGTTTGTACCACTACCACATGATATGATGTACGGGAGAGGAAGAGATAAAGAGAGACAGAAAGGGAAAAGAGAAAACGAGAAGCGAAGAAAAAAAAAGAGTTGAAAAACGGTGTAGGTGTAATTTATCTATATTGTATATCAATGGATAATATAATGGATCAGAATTTTATTGGGCTGAGAAAGAAGACGTGTCAACAATCTTGTCGTTTTTGGCAGTGAATGATGAAGCGTTTGTCTCTCCCTTTCTCTCCCTTCCTCCTCCACTTTCTCCCGGTATGTAAGTATATGCGGACGTAAGTGTAAAGAAAAGAAGAACAAAGTGCCCAGTTTTAGGGGAGGGCGGTTTGGTTTGGTTTTCCTCGGTTATCTGCATGCAATAAAGGTAGTGTAGCAAGCAAGAGGATTTTTATAATGCGGACTTTGTTCATAGTTCCACATAGAAAGATCATTCACGGGATGAGATGAATGGGATGGAGAAATACTTTTACATATACATTCATGCACTGTTCTGCGGATAGAGTGGTAAGCGAATACATGTATATAGAGAGAAGGGGAGCTAGACTGAAATTTTCTCTATTTTGGAAAGGGTCCTCTTGCTTTTTCCCGTCTAAGAAATTGGAATGCAAGAATCACACAAACATACACATAGAGAAATGTGTATGTATGTATGTATGTACGTGTGTAGAAATAGATTTGTATGTGATTCGCTTGGTAGTCGTAGTGAAAGTACAACTTGGTCCCCGAAGGCCCATTGAACGGCCCTTATTCGTCCGCTCCTCTCTCTCTTATTCGCTTCGTCCCCACAGTCCAATAGCAAAAATACACATTCACCGGATAACCAACTTGACTGCTACTACTACTACTACGGTTACTACTACATACTAAAGTATGAGCTTTTGGGTAAAATTTTTTATGTGTCGTACATAGAAAAATGAGAATACATCCTTACGTGCATATATACAGATTTTGTACACTGTGAACAAGGCGAGGACGAAGACGAGGAGGCGAGTTTTTCTGTGCACATAAAAATTACTGCTACTGGCAGTCTTTCTCTCTTTCTTCTTCCTTCTCGTCCTCTTGCTGTTGGTCTCTCTTGTGCATCCATTCAAAGTGAGTTCAAGTCAATGGGAATGGGAAAAGCTTGAAGGCTATGAAGAAGCTAAGTTGAAGAAACCACAGGAATGTCACTGACTGTGTTGAACCGCACAGAATATATATATGTAGGGAGAAAAAAACTGTGGATGTCTCCGGCTATGTGTAAAAAACGGAAAAAAATTGACTTCTCATACCGTACCGTACTCAACTGGGACGGATTATACACATACATATATACATACAAGTACCTACATGTCTACATGTATACATAAATACTCAGCTAGCTCTTCATGACCTTATAAAACTTTGTAACTTTGCTCCAGGATAAGGTTTCTCATAGTACTGTCGTTCATCCTCTGTTTCTCTCCAGAGAAAGAAAACGAAGAAGTCGCGCTCTCACTTTACCTTTATTTCCATTTTCTGCATGGACATACATACACGTACACACATATATTTTTCCATTCTTACAAACGACGTGAGTCCACGTCCAAGTCAGCACATGCAGAGAATGAGAGCAAAGTCGACAATGTCATAGGAGAATGACGATGGTATCGTTTTCTACTTTCTAGTTTGTCGTTGTCGTTCTACACTACTCTATCATCATCATCGTCATCAAGTTTTTTCTACATTTCTATTATACCTATATATAGCAATTTTAAACCGGAGTAAAGTAGAGGCGAATGTAGACTTAGTGGTAACTAAATAAAGAGCGAGAGAGAGAGAGAGTGGGAGAAATAAAGAAGGAAAGATTTGAGGATTTGAAAAGAAAGAAAATGAATTTGATGACGTATTGTGCTCGTTTCGTTTTGACTTTTCAAACTATTTGTCCACTGATGGACAGTGAGCAGTGAGCCTCCGAGGTTTTCCTCGATCTCAGAT
>JAQIVE010001391.1:0-25357 GCA_034698285.1 Sminthurinus bimaculatus | reverse complement strand
AAAACTTGGACGCCATTTGTCCCTAATTTTTCATAACAACAACTAATTTGCGGTACGAATTTCAACTTAAAATACTGTTTAAGCCTTTACATCGGGGCATTGGGAAATGTGACTTGGTTTCCCGATTTAAGGAGGTTAATGTTGAATGTCTACAATCTAGTACAGGATTCATACAAAACATCACTTACCGAGTCCGAATCGAGCATGCTTATAGGTAGCAAATTGCCGCCTACCAACAGAGATGAAAAAAGGTAACCCGTACAAAAATTTCAAAAAAAAAACCGCCTAAACGATGGGAAATCCCGCCAAAATATTTTTGGTTTTAATACTACTTTGGTGCAGACTCTTTTGGGAAAAATCGGGAGGCGGGAAATTTGAATTTTACGTTGCGTTATGGGGAAACAGGACGTTTTCGAAAAATTCCTATTCATAGATGGCGCTGAATTTCAAAAAAAAAAAAATTACACGTATGCCCTAAAAAGTGTTGAAGTTTCTTTAGAAAAATAAATTGGCGCCAAAATTCAAAACTGAATGACTTTCCTATGTGGCTCAATATTTGGCCTTGTGTGACCCCGAGACCAGCGCCACCTGGAGGATGAAAGACATGCCGACAAAAACTTGGGTTCTTTTTCTACAAGTGACCTTTGACCCCATGTTGATATTCGCAGTAGTTCCGGAGATATGATTTTTCTTTATTGTCGTGTACCTTGTGGATCACCCTGTATGTAGGCACATGTATACTTAATATGTAATCGAGGACGAATCTATGTGTATGAGCAGTGAAAAGAAGCGGACGCGGACACGCTCCTCATTGATTACCATGTATTTTATTTTTGCATTTCTTCAACTTTTCCGTGTATCAACTATAATATTAAAGTGTTGAACGCATTTAGAGTTCAGTCTGCCGGCTTTATGATTGCAAGCAATCGTGAATGATATCTGCGAATAAGGCACATCGAATTAATGGCCCGTTCAAAAACTCATCGCCGAATCCGGACAGAATTTCGGACCAAACACCGGAATTTGTACGAATTTTGAAGAATTCGGCCGACGGCCAAAAAACTTTGATATACACTATATGTACAGGGTACAATATGTACATTGTATGTACACATGTTGGTATGCATAGAAAATGAGATGCACTGTTGGAAATGCAGATTTAGGCACATTTTATGGACTTTATAGTGTTTGCTCCGTTCTCCGTTCAGTGGGTAAAATGTCGTGATCTCATATTTATGACTGTTTATTTTATATTTTATGTATCTGTAGGTACCTGTACAATTCTGATTTCATTGTTACTGTTTTTGAACTGAATCTCAACATTCTCAAGTGTAGCATCTATACTTAGATACCTATTATATTATTTCCACCTTACATTTACACTGCATGTATTTAAAAGCACTCAGGAACAAGTTCATGAAAAAATGAATTTTATATACGCATAGAGTCATGAATTATATTTCGACCATATGTACGATATACATACATCCATATTCTGTGATGAATAATGAAATAACGACTAATGACAAAGACAAATCTATTTTTGTTAAAACTATATTTCACTTTTTTATGCTCATTTTTTGGAATGGTCATGATATTAGTCATATGATAAGTCATAATATTAAAATAATGGATTGTTTATAACTTTAACTGCTGAATCTTAGCTTTTTCATGCCGTACATATTTAAGTGTAATGATCGTGATCTGGAGTTGTTCTTCTCTTGCGTGATTTCAACCGGCCGTAATCTCTAACTAAAGACATCAATATACATTATGCACACAGTGGAATTATAAAATGGTTTGTTTTTCCCCTGTGGTCTTGACTTTATTGCCTGAAAAGTGGGAAAAGTCCTAGTGATTATGTTTTACATGTATATAATGTATATTTCATCTCATTCGGCAAAATGATACTGACATGATGGTAAAACAAGAAAATGGATCATTTCATGTCGTGATTTCTTGGACAAGTTTTTGCCTACAAACAAATTGTGAATATATGTAAAAGTATATTATGTAATTAAAGATATAAAATACACTTGCTTATAATCATTATGCTAACATCGATTCCATAAGTACGTATTATGAGGATTTAGGATACTCCTTCATTCAAGTTCTAAGCGAGGCTTAAACATTTCTCAATCAAAGATTAAATTATGTCAAACTGGAATTTCTTCAATGATATAATATTTATCCCGCAATAATGAACAACTTATTAACTATGTGCATAACTTCAATGTCTCAGCAAGCTCACTGTTCTTTTTATCAATATTAATAATTAATATTATTGATGCTTTCAAGCAACCTTGAAGCATTAGGAAAACAGCATTAGATAACACATGAAAAGAATGTTATGTAAAAGTTGCAATTTGCATAAGATTAAAACAAATGGGTAAAACGGGTTGTTTTAAGGTGTCTGTAAAGGAAAAATAGCACCTACCGCAACATATTATGTAGTAGACCTGGCATGTTATGACAAAATATGAATAATTGCACTGATTGTGTTACTTTGTGGCACTGCATGGTGTTCAGCTGCTGTGACTTCAGGTATATTCGGAAAATTAAACAAAATAAATTGGCACTTGCAGAAATACATGTTATACATTATACAGCGTATAAAAATGAAACTGAAATGCAAATTATGAGAAAACTTTGCCGAGGGGGTAATAAATCAAAATTTTATGACTGATTATGTACTTAATTACATTGTTTACCTATTCATTTTTTTTATTTTACTCATTACTCATTACGCTCTCCATTGTTGTTGTTTGAGCTTTGAGCTTGATGACCAGTTGAATTTGATTCAGCACGCTATTATCTAGCTATTATTACCAGTATCACATAGCTCTCGCATAATCCATCTAGATACTTTTGCTCACAATTGTCCATTAAACATCATCGAAATGTCGAGACCATTTGCAAGTCCACACGGGATAGTTTTAATTACATCCCCACTAACTTAATTAGTCTCTCTCTCTACAGTTGTACTTATTTATTCAGTCTAAGCAATAAAAAGTAAAACACAAACAGTCAATGCTCAAAATCCGTTGCATAATAGATAATAAAAAATTGTAATAATACCACAACATTGAAATTATTAACCTGTTCACTGTTCAATGTCCAATATCAAGAGCATAACTTACATTTTTTCTACTAAAACAAAGTAAACTGATAACTGATTGTAAATAAAGACGAATATATGATTTTAAAAGTCAAGTTCTGATAAAATCATAGAAAATAGTGATAGAAGTTCTCTTGAACAAGGACTGGATTCCTGCTTTTCTTACCACTTCAAAATACCCTTGACAAATGTATGCGTGTACATATAAAAGCTAAAACTTTAAAACTGATGAAATACTGCTTGTTCAATTTCGATTTACAAGTTTTGTTGGTGAACTCGTTCTCCAAAAATGGAAAGCACTTACAACTTCTACAAGTTGCTAAATGGATACACAGATAAATTCAGCACGAGGCAGGACGAGACTTAAAAAAAAGTTTTTAAATATTTATATAAAAATCTTAATTAAGTTTTTGAAGCCTTGTTATGTAGTTCTTACTTTTATACTTTTATACACAAAGATTTTGAACACAAAAAATATTTATTACTCTCTATAGTGTTGCATGTTGGCCTGCGTCTACTTGTCGCTCTTGTGTCTGGCTTGAGTTTTAAAACTCAAGACAGTGGAAAAAAATAGAAGAAATTTTTTCTATTTTTTTCAACTGTCTTGATTTTGAAAAAATACGAATGCCTCTATAAAATAAAGTAGTGTAGGATGCCGATAAGAAAAAGTAAAAAACCATCGAATTTGATACAAACTTGAAAAAACGTTCATGACGTTGTAATAACCTGCTGCGACGGCAATCAACTAATAATGCCAGAGTGCCGAGCAAAGCTGCGAAGAAAAGCAAAATGAATAAAATGAAAATGAAGTCCACCTCTGCACTTATGTGATATCATAATAATGTGTCCAGAATATACCTAAATACGCGTGTATGTGTACAGTATGAAGTAAACTTTGAATCGATGCACGAAAAAGTAGCTTTATTTTATGAATGACATAAATTTAGAGTGTCATATACCTACGTAAACAATACTGGATAGATAATACATGTGCATATTATTCCATTTGTACACGATAAATATGAAGAATCTTATCTTTTTCAGTCAATTAGAGACTGCAACTTACAAAAAATAAGCACGAGAGTAGAAGTTACTTCATAAAAAATGAATGGAACAGAAAACGTCACATAATATAGGTATGATGAGTGTATTTACAAATTGAAAATTTTCGACTGTATTTAAACAATCTCTGGGAGAAGAAGAAGACGCTGGAACTGTCCTTTCATGTGTATGTATATATGTATGTTTATCGAACAGTGTATGCTGGTATGGAATAGGAAAAAATAAACGAGTCGACCTTCGCGGAATCTCTGGGCTTTTATTTATTTGTATGATTTATTTATGTATTCAGCTCCGAGCTATTTATTTTGAGCTTGGAGATATTTAACAATCTATATTTTGTACATTAGTATATATGCACACAAAATTTACACAATTTACAATGCGACAAAAGAAACAGAAAAAAACACAACTAATAATATAAGCATGGTTAAGTGTATATCTTAGTAATATCATACATATACAGTATACAGAGATAATACCAAAAAAGAAGATTCTCCAGTGGTTAAATTAGCAAAGGATTAGAAAAAGTTGAGAGAGAAGTTTTGCATGGATATATAAATGAGTCGGTTAGGGTTTAATTTTGGCATTGATGCAATCGCAGCTCCTCTAGTCCTATATACTCATTATATACAATTCAGTGGTCCTAAGTTGAGACATTTCAACACTTTTCGGAGTTAACCTCTATTCCATATTACCAAAGGTATACTTTATACTTTTTCTTGTTCTGAATCCATTGAAAAACTTACCGTGTGTAATTTGATTGATTTTTAGATTTTCAGATTTTGTTTCAATATCTGCGATTTTCAATTTATTTCTTTTATTTAGAAAATAATAAACATGAGTAAAATCTGCCTCGTCTCTCTTGTGGTGGTCCTCGTTGCCCTCATCAGCAGTGGACAAGCTAAGCCCAAGCCCGAGCTTCAGGAAGTTGAAATCACTCAGCACGCATTCCGAGGGGATTCTGGAAGATCATATCAATTGTCTCAGCCCGTAAACACACGAACCGTACAAATTGACCTCCCAGATTTCCCACTGACTGACGACAATGTTGAACAGGCCGTTCGGGCCATTGAACGATCCCTCGCAGCTCAATAGATGTAGAAAACACAATTCTTTTCAGTATTTTCACTTAATAACCTGATCTGTTTAATTCCAATTCTAATTCACAGTACCTTACATTACGTACTGTATTGCCACAACTGCCAAGTGTTTTATCATGTGTCATATTGCTCTTTTTTAAAAGTTTTTCTTATTTTGTTTTTGTGTGTACGCTATTGAGATTTTGTCTCACACGCTCGCCGTTTTTGGCTTGCAATGTTATTGTTAAAATAAAAAAATGTATTACTTAAAGACAACCACTATTTATTACATACCTAAAATATACAGGGAGTCATTATAGAATAGGTTTAATTTTTGAAACATAAACAGAAACCATGCATACACACGCAACGCACACATCTCTGATGCTTATATCGTCGAAATCAAATGGACTAAAAATACGCGTTTGACGTTCAATATTTGTTACTCCTCTTTTTTGAATTTCCAAATAAATATTCTATCAGTAATTTTTTAACGACAGTCAGAGAAATTCCATGTTTGTCATTGCATGATTATTGATTACCCTTACAGTATGTCATAAGCACTATAAATGTATTAGTAGTCAAACGTTGCATGCTATTGCACATTACACCAAAACGCAAAAATAAATACCTATACTTAATACGAAAAAGATTTTCCGCATATTTACATCAAAGCAAACTAACAGAAATTTTAATGTTAGACGCAGCTAGTACATGACTATATGTATGTGACTTTGTATAGTTAACAATTAAACATTTAACATTATGTAAACTGCTCACAACTTACAACCGGGAATTTAAAATTACAGGCGTTCGATTGCATTTCAGACTTTTCTAGTTAATGTAGGGAGGTGAAGACGACGGAAAATGGTTGAGGTTGATAAAGAATACCACCGCTGGGCAAAGGGGAGGGAGTTGGTTGACCAGGTACAGGTCCAATATTAAATTTGGTCAACATTCTGCTCAAAAATAAGAAGATACTGTCCTTTGCTAGATATTCTCCTGTGGAAACCAAACATCATACAAATTAGAATGTTCATTTTGTATCTGTGCTCAAGTTTAACTGTGGTACACATTATGAATACTAAATAAAGAGTAGTTTGTACACATTGTCTTACCTGGACATCTTCTTCGACCAGTTGAGAAGGCTATAAAATTTTCATTGTTTTTATTAACCTGCAGAGTTCCATCCGGTCCTTCAGACAGCCATCTCTCTGGTCTGAAACTTTCTGCATCTTCTCCCCATGCCTCTTTATTATAATGCACAAGATAAAAGTTGGCTAAAATGGAGGCATTTTTTGGAATCAGAACACCATTGATATGTATATCTTCCAAAGCTCGATGAGGCACCCCAATCGTCGTCGGTAAGTTTAAACGCATAACTTCCATAATTGTCGCTTCTGTGTATGGAAGACTATACATAAGTGTGGAGTTAAAAAAGTACGCTGGTATTAGTATTGCACTGCCTTAATCGTTACATAATGCTGTAAATAAAAGGGACAATGTATTCATTGTGATATTGTGTCTGCTGGAGTATTACTTTGGCCTATCGTCAAGGGTAGGAAGTCGGTCCTTGCCAACATTTTGTCTCAGTTCCTCCCGTACTTTAGCTTGAACATTCGGGTAACTCAGCATGCAGAGAGTACACCATTCCAATGCAGCTGTATAATAAAAGGTGGGGAACATAGTTACTTGAAAGAATAGCTCTTCAAAATGAGTTTATGAGATCAGTACAAAAAACATGTTTTTTTAAATGTAATGTTATGTGTACGCATAATTTTTCATAAAACATTTGAAAACCTACTATTTGTCGCATCTGGACCGGCGATTAAGAAATCAATCAAAATGGGAATTAAATTTTTGCCTGTAGGAGAAATTAATTATAAATTAATTAATTGTAAAATCATAGCACACGAATATAAAAGGTGTGGGCGGATTTGTGGTTGATCGTTGTGCTAAAGTTATTTTCAGGCGACAGCCGATCTCCGACCATTATTACCCAACCGGAAAATTTCGTGGGGGGGGGGGGATTCTTTAGTTCAGCCGTTTTTGCTATGGATGAAATATGTATTTCAAAGTACTGGTGAATAAAGAAAATGTGTATCAGTACCACCATAGAAGACGGAAGTTTCCTTGTCAGCAGTTTGAACAGCCCGAACTTCATCAAGGTAGGCATCAACAAAGTCTCTAGGTTCGCCTTCTTCGTCCGACCGAGTCTGCTGATGGTCTCTAATGATTTCGCCGAAAATCTTGCTGACTCTTTCATACTCTGCTGTGTAATCTTTCCACACCGGTAACCAAGGTAGATAATAGACCAAACTAGGATGAAGAGCTGCGAGGGGGTTCTCAGTAATTCTATTCATCGAACTGTAGATATTTCATACAACTTGAATCAAATTTCTTTGAAATTTTACTAGCGTCGCAACAAAGTAGAGGATTCATGGTCTATTGTAAATCGAATGAAGTTTGTTAACGTACCTTAAATAAGACAGGAACGCCGCCATTGTCGTGCCTTGGGGCGAAAAACGTTTCCCCAATATCGTAATCCAGAACAAATTCAAGATGTAGGGTAAAAATAACTTTTGGATAGGAATTCCTTGACCACCGTTTTCTTCTAGCGCTTCAATAAAATGCGTAATTTCTTGCGAGGTCAAATGGCTCGTGTCAGGTCGACCAAACCCAAAAAATTTAAGAGTGTTTCGAGTAAACGTTCGATGCGCACTTCCTTCCGGTCCGTCCGAGTTAATAACTCCTGTGTATACAGGCCAGGTTTGAATATCATTTAACTTTCAGCTTAAAGCTTGTTACATAATATACATATTATGTGTAATATGTATAGCGTGGCGTAAAAGTTGTGGCAGAGTTAATTTATTTTACCTTTCGAGTCAATTTGCCTAGTATTTGCAGTTCAACAGGTACAAATTGGGCATGTAAAAACGAATAAACGTTAGAACCGTTAGACGCATTGTTTACTACGTACTAAACTCGAATTTCGAAAGATAAATTGCTGTGTAAGCATGCTTTTAGCTTTTACGTACCAGGGGTCTAGTGGAGCCAATTTTGGTCGGCCACTAGCTTCCATGCGACCGTAAACCTCTTTCAGTGACTTGATGTCGTTGATTATGAAAAATCTGTTTATCAAAAATAATACGAAATTCACGTTTTTTACTTTTACTTATTTTACTTGTTTCTTTCTTCAAAACCCACAACAAAATGTAGAGTAAAAATATGAGCAAAATATTATTTACCTTTGAGTTCCTAAGAAGACACCGTAAACGTTGCCATACTTTTTAGCCCAATGCGTGAGTGTGACATGAATGTGACCTTTCATGGTCAAAAGTCCCGTAATGTTCTCCAAAATGCCTGGACCTTTTTATTTAATTTTTAGCAACGAGTTTAAATTAATGACTTCAAACATTTTCTCATCTTGCTCAATAATCATACCAACTTTTAATACACAACTAATGTTTGATTACCTGGGCAGCTTGACTTCGTTTTGGAGAATCCAAGCAATATTACAGAAAAGAAGAATAGCAGTGCTACTGTTACCAATAGATCCATGTCTATTTCTGCAACGTATCTTTCGAATTCTTGATAAACGGAAAAATTTGTGTATCAATGTGAAGAAATTTGTTCAAAAACTGAGGGAAATTGACAATTGCTAGTCTTTTTTACAAAACTTATGTACAATTTTAATACAGTCAATAGACAAATAATAGTAAGGCTTGTTGCAGAAAAGCGGCGTTTGCAACTTGTTCCATGCTGCGCACTGCATATATGTATGTGTACATCCATGACATTGGTGAAAAAAGTTGAAGGCCAAATGTGCTTATGACATAGGCAAGTGGTTTTTGCAGTCCAGTTTGTTGTTGTTGTTTTTGTTGTTTTACATGTGAATACCTAACAAATCCAGTCACACAAAGTTGGTCCAGCTCAAAACTTTAAGCATATTATACCGAGGTCACATGTAGATAACCTGCTTATGATTTAAAACTAAATTTAAGCAAGACAATTAAACTAAAAGTTATGAAAGGACAGCCAATTAATTGAAACTATTAAGTTATTTATATTTTAAAACTTCCAAATTTCCACATTTTACACTGGATGATGGATGACACAATGTAAACTAGAATACATGCTGAAAGTAAATACACTAAAAACCATGCGTTTTAGGCATGCACGCTAGAGAGAAACTTGTTTTTTGGTGTTGATGACCCAAACCTGAGCAACAACAACGATTATGTAGGAGTTTTCTACTATATATTATATTTAATCATTTTTAAAATTTTGGACACAGATACGTATTATGATACTGATGAACAAGTTGAGTCGGAAGAGAAGCTTAACTGCGATAATTTTCTAGTCTGACTGATATGAATACAATTAGCCGTATATGTAACTACTCAAGTATGAAGTACAATAGAGAGACTTCAGTTATTTTTGTTCTACAGTTGTACATACAAAGTACGGATACAATGTGTTACAATTGTCAGTGTGTTCGAGTTTGGATGTGATGAGGATACATTTTTACTGCATCTACCAATACTTAAAATACAATGTACCTAATATTATACACATATTAAAACATTCTAAGCTCTAAATCGAAAATGTGTAGGACGTAAATAGACTCAAGCTGACGAGTGTTTAGAATAAGCAGTAGAGATTTGAAACTGAAGGAGAACAACTTGATACGTCACCGTCACACTGGCAACCTGGAATTCAAATGAAAGCATATTTACGGTACAAAACTGTCAAAATATTACTGACTTCTAGACTTGCTTGTAAATAAATGACTTTATGCGTATAAAATGTGTACCTACTTTAAACTCATCTATAGCTTAAGGAAAATGTACTGTAAAATTTAACGAGCAAATAACATACGGCTGTCAGTGTGGATCGACTGATGGTGAAAAACTGGAGAGCGGACAGTGAAAAGTGAGCTCGCTTTTCCATAAAAGTTACAAATGTAAAGAGCTTTGTCCTTTCTTGGAGGGTCAACAGGGTTTTTTCGCCCTTTGAAAAGTCTGTAGAGAGAAATGCGATTCTTTTCAGGACTTTCTTGACCTGTGAAAATCAAAATTAAAATTGCAAGAAAAAAAATTATTTACCATGCCCTTCCTTAGAGTTCATTTCGCTATGCTTTCCGAAGACAAAGTACTGATGTGTACACAAAAGGTATTGGTTTGTGGTTGTGACTTGCCGAAGTTTTCATGCAATGACCCGCATTTCCGAGGGCCAAAAACTTGCAGACGATGAAAACGGTGAAGAAAAAGTTTGAGAAGGCAACCCAATGCAACGGATGCATATCATAGGACGCTGTCACCAAAATAAAGGACGAAAAGCTGAGAGACAAAACCAAGTGGATGAAAACGACGAGGAGTACACGACCAAAAATCTGCTCTGAAGTCTTCCATAACGCAACCCATTGGAAATAAATATTCATTTCACTTTGAATTTTCTCCCATGAATCATAATCACAAGGATCAAATTTGCTTGTTTTCGTGGTAGACTTCAAGTCTAATGGCTGAATGTGAGCGAAAACTCGGTCCAGATTCCCAGTCACCTCATAGACAAAGGAGAGGACCAGAAAATTCAGGATACTGATTTGCAGCTGCTGATTGAAAAATACTTCGAACTGATCCTTGAGAACAATCAGACAAACCAAGGGGAATGACTTTGAACTATATTTTTCCAAAATTGCAGGTCCAAATCCCATGACTGTGATGTCAAACTGAGCAAAGAGAAACGAACTAATCAGAACGATGAAAAGGAAGATCTCGTTTGCCTTCCAGGGTTTTTTAGCATTAATTCCATCATTTTCAATCGTGAGATCTTGTAATTTGTTGTATGCACTATGAGCTTTCTTTGCCAGTAAAAAGCTTTGAATTTTAATCACTATGTTTATTATAATAGCAAAATTGAAGTCTGAAGCCAAGACGGCTTGAACTAAAGCACTGCCGTCATGATCATCAAAGTTCGTATGATTCCCTGGCGGATGATGCTTCAAAGTTTCTTCATTAGAACGGTGTCCTTCTTCATCTGGGCTTATTTTTGATGTAAGCATTAAAGGAAATGGCAAATTTATGATACCAAGGTAACGGAGAATGTTGTGAACAAGTCGAAAACTCACATAGAAAAAACTGAGACTGTAAGTAAAGCCATATTTGTTTTTCAACATTTTCCAAACGCTTAGATTTTCTAGTTGGTGTCGATTCAACGACCGCGGATCATACGGAAGAAGTCCTGATACCAAAATTACAAACTTTAAAATTTTATACTTCGGAACCGGAAACTTGTTGACGATGGAATATTTCATTTTAGGAGAAGGTGAGAAAGTATTACAAAATTATTTTATTTTATGCAGCTGCATTCACTTATGGTGGTTATGGATACTGTGCAGATAAAATAAAATTCATTTCATTTTATTTTGATGCAACAGCAAGTGTCTACAGTTTAAATGAATGTATTATATGAATATTTACTATGCTGGTTTTCATTATGGAAATATTCATCAAGCTCAAGCATCTATCCGGATGAAGTCAAGTACCTATTCGATCAATAAAAACTAATTACAAATTCAGTCATCTTTATTAGTTGTTACTAGGTAGACATTATTGTGTATGGTTTAAATTTGAAGTTCATGAGCAAATAGCACAAAAATACAAGGTTTCATTTCGGTGTGGGCTCCACTTGTTGGAACTGAATTAGGACAACTTGATAGGTGACAATACCGCCTGTTAACTGGAATAATAAGATACATCAACATTAATAATTTAATATGCATACATACATAATGCATGAATAGTTCTGCATGTAAACCAAAGAGTTGTGTATTCTTTGAAAAATACATACGGCTGTTATTGTTCCACGGGATATTGGAAAGAACTTGAGAGCTGATAACTGAATAGGTTGCCGACTTTCAATGTATCGCAGCATTGTTAATAGCTTGGTTTTTTCGTCTGTTTCATAGTCTTTGAAAGACGTTTGTTTTTTTGAAAGGAAATCGAGTGTATAGATTTGAATCATAAGATTTTTTATCTGTACACAATTTAGAAAAAATCGTTTGTTCAATAAGAAATAAGTAGTTTAAAATTCAATGAACTTTATTATACTTGGTAGTAGTTCTAAATTGGAATATTATTTAAAAAACTGTTCTGTTTTACCGAAACATGCAAATCCGAGGCCGCATTACCCAAGCACAAAATTTGTCCTATGCAAATCACAGCGTGTATAAATTTTGTGACCGCGATGGAGCTAGTGGGTGAAATGTCGTTGGAAGCGGTGATAGCTATGAAAATGGCAAAACTAGAGGATAAAATTAATTTTGCAAAAACAGTCATCAATATTAAGCCGATTAGACCCTCGCTGAATTTCCATAGAGACATCCATTTCAGATACTCGTTAACAGCCTTTTGACTTTGACCAGGACTAGATTTCCAAAAAGTGTTGTCATCATTGTCATTAACATTTAAGCTTGAAATAGCCAATTTTGACGCCGGTGAAAATTTTGAGTTCGGTACTTGATTTTTACTGGAATTGTCAATGTCGGAAGCCATATTGTTGACTGTAATTTTATGCAGTAACTCTTGAAAATTGTTCCTTACAGCATAGACAAACGTAAGGAGAACAAACGTTAAAGTGTCAACAGGGATATGAACGAGATAAAGTATCAACAGTTGATCAGTGCAGATAAAGAGGAGCATTTTCCACATTGAGTCTGATTTAACATATGTGCTCACACCTCTGTCGATGGCAACACCCCATAAAACATTATATTGCACAAGCATGAAAGAAGCAGCCATGATTACAAGGAAAGATATTTCATTTTTCGTCCAAGATAGAACAGCTTGGTTGGAACAAGTGTTTAAAATCTTGAGGTTTTTGAAGATGCACCTCACTTTTTCAATTAGAAAGGGCGAGCTGACCTTGATCAAAATGTTGATGAGTACTGTGACGACTTCCATGGCAAAAAGTACTGCGTGTACTAAGGCGGTTCCTGGTCTCCCCTGAGTCTCCCGGTTTTCTTTCTCGAATCCAACGACATTAGTAATATTTTTAAAATTTGATGAAAAAAATTTAGCGATAAAATCTACTTTCAATCGATTACAAATATCCACAAGTAGAATTATCGTGGAGCAAGCCAAACTTGAATAGTACACCAGTCGAAAGGCTTTGTTTTTGAACCATGTAGATTCAACCGTGTTTTTCTCTTTATTCGGAATTGGAGGTAGCGTAGGGTCACGGGGAGCTATACCTGAAATGATGAGCAGAAAATTCAAAACTTTAGACTTTGATACTGCTGGGGAAATTTTCTCCTTGGTATTGATGCTATGGATATCTTGCACATTTTGAATTTGAAACAAATTAATTGTATCCATGCTCTCCAATTTGAACATGAAGTACTTTCACTTTGAAGACTTTTAGTTCTTATCATTTTTTGCTTCCTCTGCGCCATACTTGAAGTTTTTTAAGCATGCTTATTGGGACATGTTGGCATTTCGTGCAAAATAGTTTTTTTCAATTTAGCCTTGAACATATTATCCGAGGCTAATTCTGGCCCACTATATCAACTTCTGAAGCATAAATAATAGCTTTCGTGTTTCGGCCAAGTGTTTGTGCAATGTTTTGATGAATTCGGGCATTTTCCTTCGAATTCTATTTACTTAATGGGTTTGAAACTCAAACGCTGTCAATGTTGACATAGCAATCAAGAGCTACAATAATATGCTATGCAATTTCTCATTTGGCTATAATTTCATGCTTGTGTAAGTTTTATAGTGTGCACTTTCACTGTACATAGGCACTTTATTTATATTATAGTATGCTGTGAAAAGTGAAAAGTACACAATAAACGAGAATATGCTAGGATGAATGTTCCTAACTTGTACTTTTGAAACCAAAAACGTACATAACAGTAGCGTAACTTTAAAATGTATAACCATACAAATATACATATTTAAGTAATAGGTATGTATTATAAGTAGAAACTGGGAAAACATTACTCCCAGAGGTTTATCCCGCATTCATGTTAAGCATGTTTGAATTATTATGAAAATTGTACCTAAAAGTACTACTTATACCAAGACTAAAGAATTCCGCCAAAGCGATAAAAATAACGGGGTTTTATATGGTTCACTGGATGTGAAAATGAATACTTTTTATTTATTTTTTTTAATTCATCATATTCAATAAATGCAATATCTTAAGAGTATGTGTATAACATGTGTATTACATTACGTGTGTTACGTGCTATATCATAAATTGATCACATTTTCTAAAACTTAATTTAACTTAATGTTAAATTACAAACTATAGAACTATGCGATTCATTGTTGGGTAACTCTCTTGGCTAAACTGGAGCTCAGAATTATGTTACTGTAATGTTACTATCGTTACACACTGTTAAGTTTTCAGCCAAAACGTTTACACTAACGAAGGACGTAAAAATTGTGTACTATAGATTAGGAAGGATCCGGTGAAATTGCAGTTGCCTTCGAAAAAATAATAATCTGTGTTGGTAAAATTGTAAATTATACACAAGCTATTTATGTCTTACAATTTCTCAACTGAGTTTACTCAAACCTCAAAACATTACGCTACGCTTAGTACCATTAAAACTTGAGGAATAATTATAACATTTTTGGCTCAAAGCTTCACTCGTTTTCAGCGAATTTTTTCTATGTATTTTGTATAATTTTATAATAATTAGGGGCAATACAAAAAACTTTTGTCAAATCTATGTAAACACAAAACTTTTTGACCTTCCATATTTTAATATACGGAAATAATGAACATTATTATCCTCCCAGGTACGAGAAAAGGTCGAGAAATCGAGTCTTTGTTTCGAGATGATTTTAATGTTTCTTGTAGACTGTATTTCATCATGAAGTCAACAGTTGTCGGTAGTGCGGAATCTCTGATGATTGTGAGACAACTGGGTTTAAAATATTTTATCACCCTCACTTCATGTAAAACATGTAGACAGGAAAAACACAATTTCATAATATTTTAACTAACGTCCGAATATTAGCCCTAATCCGATCCCGGCAGTGAATGAGGTTACGAAATATTGCAAATCCTTCATTCTATCATCTTCTGTATACACAAGACGTTGGAAAAAATTCTTGGGTTTATCCACGAGGGAGATTGCTTTCTTCTCCAACTGTTAACGACCACACATATTAAAAGTTAAAATACATCATCACAATGAGGTGTGTTTACTGACACCGTGTACTCTAGCTATACGTTATACCTTAGGTTCTACATCTTACATCTTAATTAAAAAGCGGTGTAGAATGTCGACTACGCATGCAGTGTTTATAATTTACAAGAATACATTCTGAATACACGTTCAATAATTTTGTCGATGAATTCAATGACACGTCAAAGTCATTGTATCAAAAATAAATCATCTATGCACAAACTATGCTCTTTGTTCGTTTATTGTTTTAAATCTTTCTCAAATCAGTCCTTAATCAGTAATTATCTAAAGCAGACACATTATTTCTAATCTAAATCTGAAACTAAAATACTGATGTACGATTTTTAACAACACTATCTCTACGAGCAATAAAATTTGCTAGGTAACTAGATTAAAATCATAGGTAAGAAAAAAACAGTGAAATTAAATGTAAAATTGTACCAAACTATAAAAATCGAGGTTCTGTAAAATCGAATTTGACTTCTGAATTTTGTCTTACAAAATTCTTTGAACGATGAATTCATTCGTATTCTTATCATATTATTCTTCTTGTAGGAATTCAATCCCTAAAGTCGAGTCGAGATTCGAGTTTTCAGAACAACCTCTCTAATAAAAGAAACATTAAACTAAAGTAAAACTTTAACGCATCAAATCATACAAACTACTTTTTTAAATAAAAGTATTGTCTATGAAGCTACTCCAATCAAATATCCAGAAACGAAACTTGTACAAAAAAGTCCATTTCTACAAACAAGCCCACGTGCCTATATTCAAAGATAACAGCATCAACATGTTTTCATGCTATAATATGAATTTTATTTAACGATTAATGCATAAATACATGGTTATTTACATGGATATAGTAAATAATAAATAATATTGCTTACCCTTTCAGCCCAGTCAACCTTTTTCTTTCCAAAGGTTTCTTTCTGAATTTTATCGGTAACATTTTCAAAATCTCGATTAACTTTGTTCCAGTTCACCTACAGCAGAACAAAATGATTACCGTGTACACTTTACATTGTAATTGCATCCCCCAGCACACCACGTTTTTAAAATAAAAGCACTTACAGAGAAAGTAGAGTTTGTAAAAGTATCATGTATAAAAACGTATAGGATGTATTTCGGCTCAGTATTGGACTAATTGTAATACTGTCACTTTTTGTCGATTCTTTAAACATTAAACTTGGATAATAAAGGTATAGTGTTTTTAAATGTTACCTTGATATACCCCTTTTGGTTAGCGAGTTGCAACAAAATGATTCCACCACCGATCGCAGTCGCAGCAATTTTGCCAATTTTCATGCAAACGAATCCAGTGACCCTTTTGAAACAGAAGAAGATGAATCATATAATTCAATTATTTAACCATATGCATACTTTGATATAAATTATTTATTCACTAAGTTAATGGCTAAAAAGTTTCAAGAATACCAAAAACATATTAAGCTGTGTACTTACAATCCTGATACTCCACCAAGAGCAATTTGTTTCATCACTCGTTTATTTTCATCGCTATCGTCAACCACATTTTCAATCCAGGCCTCCAAGTCTTCCCGGATATTTGTGTCACTGTTACTATGACTAGTGCCAACTTTTTTGGCTGGTTTTGATTTTGGAGTCTTTCGAGTATTGCTTGGTATTGGCATGATGATGAAAAAGTTAATATAATACTTAATGTAATGACAGGTGCCTGATGAAATGACACTATATAATTCACTTTGAACAATATTATTATTAACTCTGTTTGTTGACTTGTCCCATTGCAATTTGCAATACAATGTACAAGGTCAAAGGCCTTCCGTCAGCAGAAATCAAACAAAATTGACTATTTTATTGAATTTTTGATAAATAATACGTATGATCTCATATCTCATTCGCATATTTACTATTGTTTAAATGACGACCTACCGCTACAAAGTAACCAGTGTCAACATACCCCTAAAATATTTTGTTTACATCAGTGCATCCCTTCATCAGAAATGCTCGCGTGTGTTGTTTTCATGTTATTTAATGTATTTAATATTATTATTACTAATCATATATGATTATGAGTAAAACTGTGACTCATACATATCTATACAATACAAATAAAATACAAGTACTTACTTACTATGCATGAACAATATTATTTAAAACTAATATAGACATGATCATATCAACTTTCTACATTCTTTGCATCATCAATTATCTAAAAATAATCAGACATAGCACATAGACAGACACACAGAAAAGCTACACAGGGATAATATTTGTCTGGTCCTGTCGTCCTCAAGGGAGCTAAAAACATTCAGGAGCCGGGGCTAAATTCAAAGCGGAGATAAAATTCAGAAAAAATACAAAATTTTAATTCAATGTCTTGACTCTTGACTTTTTGACTTTGATTGTGGATTTTTGTGGGTTTTATTCGATTATATTTCGAGATTTTAAATTTTGTGGATAACTAGTTAATCACAAGATACGATACGAGTAGTAAAAATACCTTTTAATGAATGAATGACTCGTCGAAATCCTTATATTATACAATATCTCAAGTGTCTTATTAAAAGTTTCGTGTTTGTGTGACTGACTGTGTAATTGTATACTTTTTAACCCCAGTTACTTAAAGCGACAAGAAATAATCTTAAAATACAAGTTGCTTTATAACCACAATCATCAACCATTAAACGTTGTATAAATGTTTAGCAATTCGGAAACCGTGTTACTATTTTTACTATCAAATAATCTGCTGACATGGATCAAGGAAAAGGAAAACTTTTATCAGAACTATTAAAAATTTCGGGGAATCATAATTGTGCGGATTGCTCATCCAAAGGTTAAAAATATATTTAATTGTCAAATACATTATAAAATATTGATTGAATAGTATTGATACTTTTGTTGCTTATAGTAATTACTGGACTTTGTATTTTCTTATCACTAATTGTGTGTGTAGTGTGTGTATTTACATAATCTACATAGAATATATACAAACATGTAATAACTTATGATACTTATGCTTTTGCAATGATAATGATGTAAATGGATTTCGAGTATTCAAGTTCAACTTTTGTTTACAATCTTATTTTTTTAATACTAATTTTATATTTTATAGATGTTTCCCACGCAAGTTACAATATTGGAGTGTTTTTATGTCAAAGATGCTCCGCAATTCACAATGCAATGGGCTCACACATTTCAAAAACAAAGCATTTAAAACTCGATCACTGGGAATTAAGTCAAATTAATCGACTCAAAGATGTTGGAAATTCCAAAGCCAAATTAAAATATGAAGCCAGAGTTCCTACAAATTGGAGACGACCTAATTCTAATTCAAGTGATATGTAAGAAGAACTTTTGGTTTCTTGCTCCGTCAATCCGTATTGTTGAGTTTTTTGTACAACACTTCATACTTACTTCTTATGGTCCTTGCATTATTTCTAATTATTATATTGATCATGTGTTTAAAATGCTTTCTGATTCTAGACTTCTACTCGAACATTGGATAAATGCAAAGTATTTTAGGGAAGAATTTATTCAGGGAAAGCAACCTCCTCCGTACACTCAAGGTCTACATGAAGGCCACCTGTAAGTCTCGTTTCCTTTAACAAGTTTTGTCATTCTTACATCTTTACAACTATAAAGGAATGTTTAAATGCCGAGAGGAGTATAAGAAGTGCGATTGCTAATGACTAATTCTGGTTACTGGTTTCTTGTGTGTAGGTATAAACGAGCTAGAGAAAATAACAATTATTTCCCCAGGAAATTCGTACTAGACGGAAAGACTTTAAGATATTACGTTAAAGAAACTAAAAGTCCTAAAGCTATCATAAACCTTCAACATATAAATTTATTTATTAATCCGACAAAGTTGAAGGATTTAGGATACCCCTCTTTGCAAATTGATCATATTGTCAATGGAAGTACTCGGCATATTTTTGTTTACCACGAAGATCCAGAGGTAAATTTCATTCTTATGCTACAATAATATATTATACTAAATTAATTATCAATTCAATGTTCATTCTGTACATCTGTAACCATAATTTCACATATTTAACTATTTGGTTTGCAGGTCATAGCACAATGGTACCAAAGTATACTCATTACGAAGTCAAATTTGTACAAAACCCATTCAGATGAGTCAAATCGGGAATTTCAAATTGAACAATTACTTGAAGGGTGGCTCTGGAAGGCCGGTAAGTGTATTATTACTTGTATGGTTGATTCTTAAAAATACAGAACAGAAAAGGAGCACTTTAAGTTGCCGTGGTAACTGTACATTGTACATGCTATGTTTTTGTGAGGTACTTTTATGACTCGAGCTTGCAATTATTATTGTTCTCAAATTTCGTCGAGATTGTGAGATGTCATAATAAAAAACGTATTATTGTATTATGTAATAATACGTCATCTCATGTCATATCAAATGAAAATACATCTCCATACAAAATAAGTCAGTAAATGACAAATAATTACACATTACACAGGTCCCGTTCCAACGTACACGCATCGAAAACGATGGTTTACGCTTGACACTCGAAAACTAATGTATCATCTTGACCCTCTTGATGCATATCCAAAGGGTGAGATTTTCTTGGGTGATGGTGCTGGTTACAAAATTCAGGAAAAGGTAAGAGTTTTGAATTTAATTAATAATGTGTTGGAATTTTAATTTTCTCCTCACAAAAAATAGGGCTTCAAGTTTATTAATTGCAATATTCATTACCACTTTATGTGTGATTTTTGTGATAGGGTTTTGGCGATCAGACTCATGGCCGATGCAGCTTTAATTTACACACTCCTTACAGGTTCGTAAACTGATTCATTGTTGCAAATTGGAATGTATTTTGATCTTCTTGTAGTAAGAGAGCGAAAGAAATTACATTTTTTAGGAAATATACACACTGCTTGAAATGTGCTTAAAAAATACCTTTTGTTTCTCGCCGTAGAACTTTCATTTTATCATCAGAGACACCACAAGAACGAGACATTTGGGTTTCCCGTATAAGTCAAGTTCTTAATAGACCCCTGACTCAAGAGGATAAAGAACGTAAGTTGAAACAGTCTTAAGATAGGAACCACATAATGACTTTATATATAATGCTCTTATTTATTTTATGCTTTCAATCTTTTACACCTAATAATGATATAACGAGTCTATTCTCTTTGCACAATACATACTCGGATATTAGTATCGACTACGTAATACGTCCGTGATATTTATTATATATTCGATAGTAATGTTAATGTGAATAATACTTTCAATTTGTTTACATTTGAATACTTGCTTTACAGTTCAAGCTGTTCTGGTGAAGAAACGGAATACTTCAAATCCACTAAATCTGCTTTCAAGGTAGACGTATAATGTACACAAGCATGAAAATATCTATATAAATATTATTTTTAATGGCATCATACTACTCAACCGTCATCTTCATTCAACATACTTATCCACATGTCCTTTTTGCTCTTTTTTGTATACATATGAATCATGTAAATATTATATGACTAATTATGATTACACACTGTGTTTATACATAAACATGGAAACTGAACGAGTGACTAAGAAACTACGGATTTTAGTTTTAGATTATTATTATGTTCCAGAAACAAACAAACATGTAGATTAGTTAGTGCAAGAAAAAAAAGTAGGTATAGTACCAGTTATACAGTGTTGATATCCATCATTATATGGGCAGTATAATATAGTATGTTATTATATTATGTAGTATAGAGTCCCTATACTTTATTATGTATTAATTGTATACATTTACAAATCAGCATACCCAATTAATTGCCATGAACCAACGTTTAAACCTATTTTTTATCCCATGCGATAATGATGTTATTTATTGCAGTGTATTATTTATTAGTTTGACTCTAATATAATATACATATTATTATGTATATTATTTAGACACAAGAAACAAATATTTATACAGAAATCACACATGTTATAAAGGAAGAAAAAAATTGAAATTCTAATTAATGTTATTATTATGATTTTATATATTATAATATTATATACATGCAAAAAGAAAATGTTTATTCGTTTTAATACATACATACACACATACGAGTTATAATTTTATTACGACAGTAAAGAAAAAACATGCAGTTCTAGTCTTCGTCTCTACTTACTACACATAATATGATGATAATGATTTAAACAAAACTATACCCAGATAAGTACATCATAATATTATTACTATCCACAACATTACATAGATAATAAATAAAAATAAATATCTAATATCTAAATTATAAAAAATGTAATAAAAAAGAAACATGTTACTATATACGTATGAAATTTATTTGTGAACAGAAAATAAAGTTGACGCTTCAATACTACGACGTTTCAGTAATGAATGATAATAATAGTAGCTTTTATGTGTTTCAAGTCCTTTTAGCATACTTAATTACCATTTATTTTGTACAGTTAATTGTATCCTGCACACCTAGTTTATATTAGTATAATGTGTTTTTCATTAATTTGTTGGCTATGCATTGACATTTCTGCGAGTACAAAAAAAAATTTATCAGGTGGATCCGGCCGGTGTCTTTTCTCAGTCCCAGAATTCCGGTGTCTTCTGTGAGTCCCAGATTTCTGGTATCCGAATTCAGTCCCAGTAGACCCAGAGTATTAGAGAAAGTGAACTCTAATAACCAACCCCGTACTAACACCGAGCCGAGTTGGAATTAGACATAGCTTTTTACATGTACCTACTTAAAGCACTTCACCGTACCATCGCATACACATGCCTCTGCAGCCCAACTTCGAGGTTAGGAACCTTTTGTCTTACTGCACCAATTTTGCTAGTCTTGGAAGAGTACTTAAGTTAAGGACCTTACCTGACTAACGGTTTCCATCTTAGATTAATGAGAAGTTAAGTTGCCTTTATGATAAACAAAGATTACCTCACAGATCGTATGCTTTCTCCTTCTGTTATGTGTTTGAGCTTTCAATATCATATTAAGGTTCTATGTACAAATGGTAACACAGTTGAAAAAAAAAACAAAAAACAACTAACCAGGCAAGGAAACATGCAAAATGCAAACAGTAAGCAACAAAACACTGCTCAACTAAAAATGTCGCCAGTTTTTCATTGATTAGGGTACCTACAATTTGTACGTTATACGCAATTTAAAAAACCAAAGGACGGCTGAAACGTATTTCCTTGTAGCCTTAGTTACTGTCAGTGAGTAAAAGCCCTTATAATTTTCGGAAATTCTACTGATTTTCGATGTCTGGATGTTTCATTTCCATAATTAAGTCATAAGCTGAGCAACAGGTATTTTTACATCGAACAGTTCAGTTGATTCAAAACTAAACGATGACCTAGAAAAGTAACAAGTCATAACTAATCAACAGTGAAATTATCAGTAAATATCAAAGATACGCTGTTATCTCTCTAAAAATAGATCTGAAAAGAACCAATTTTCAACAACAATTTGCAATTTTGATTGTCTAAAGATAGAATTTGAGAAAATTGACATGTGAAATATGTAACAAAGAGAAGGCTCACTGAAAAAAAGATTGAACATGACCCAAACACTGTCAGCATGGTATGAAATATATATAAAGTACAAAGAGATTGAAATGTACTGACTACTGACTGAATGCAAATTTGAGCATTTAATTAAACTCTCTTGGCATTTTTCTTCCAGTAATCTCAAAAGGATGTGCATAAACAGACGAAAGAGTTGTGCTCGCAATGAAACCTTGAGTTCTTTTCCAGCTCTGGGTTTAGAATAAGTAAATTGTTACTACCTTGCCTTGGAGTCGCAAGTCACAAAAACTTTTAAATGTTGAAGTCAGCAGTGAGTGAAAGTGATTCTGTAAAAAAAATTTCCATGAAAGTATGACAGCAAGACAACATAACATGACAAATGCCTGTAGAAATCATTATTTATTATCCTGACTCTTTTTAATTTTAATACGTAATTTTTAAAGTCAGTACACAAAACATACTTTACTTTACAAACAATTGTATAGGACATTCATAAATCATTCGTATGCATATTAACTATTCTAAAAATTACACTAAAAAACTAATGCGTAAATGTACACAATAATCTGCATTCGTTAAAACATCAAACTCAAATACTCATCTTTCGAAATATACATTATTAATACAGATATAAAGAGTGATTTTTTTCTCCTCTTGATTTCACAATTTTGATCAGTATGATGTATAATCAATGATCCCGTTCATTTAGTTTTTTAGGTTTAGATTCAAAAGTTTTTAGAAGAAAGAAACGCTCCTCGTCATAATGCGTCGTGACCATCAGTAATCAGTACGGATTCAAAGTCGTTTTCGTTTTTGCGATTTCCTTTTAAACAGTTACGTCCAGCATCCATCTTCGCAACTTTCCCAATTTCTTTGACAGGGAGTGTAAGCATATTCATCTTCTGGTCCTTGTAACGCAACTGCAAATATTATCATCAGTGTTATGTATAATTTTATTCAGTTTTAAGCTAACAATATTAATCTTTCCGTATCCTTAAATGGCAAAGTCTTAGATTCAGATTGTCACAGTTCAAGGGAAAGAATCTTATATAGTAATAAGTTTTAGTTATGAAGGTAAAACTACAGCAAGACCAACTTGAACATGTTTAATCAATCATACACGGGTATAATTTATTGACATACCACAGAATACATAAAATGTATGTGTATTTACTTATATCCACACATCCATGATTCTTCAGCAGATCTCCGTAGTTACTACAGCACATATTTATTACGTAATCTACGTGGTGTAGAGATTGTAGATAAATAGTAGAAAATCAGCAGTAACTAAGGAGATTTACAGAAGTAAAATGCCACTTAAATTTTCTCTGTGATACACCATGTAAGTATGTACCCAAGTATTCCAAAAAATAACGTTTCTTGCCAAAATCCAAGAGACTTACTTGCATTGACACAACTTATATATTCTCTATTACACCATCTTACACAATCGTTAGGACTTGCCACAACGTTTTCCACTGTGAAAATTCCCAAAATCACTATGGTAGCCATAACTACTAGGCTTGAATAAGGATTAAAGCACTTCATTTTGCTTCTAGTCAACAGTCAACAATGCTCGATTTTGTTAGAAACTCAAAACCAAAAAGTACTGAGCACTTGAGCAAGCTTGAAATAAAAAACAAACAAACAACGTACAATAATAGAAGCACCGGTGTGTCAATCCTCCCTTTATATATCAGTATTCAGTATAATATGTAATTCCAAAACAATTTTGGATTGGATGCAATAATATCATGACCGACTACTTGAGAGAAAAATCTTGAAAAGACCTTTTACATCTACTATGAGTGCTCACTGCTCAAGACTGTTACATAAATAATACCATGTCATCAATGCCTAAGAGCATAATATGATACTACTACTAATAATAATAACCCATTATGATACGACGGACCTCCGAATTAGATTAAAGTTGCAGGCAAATTGCAAAAGTCCGTCACATAATAAATGATTCATTTCCTCATTAGATTCAATCAACTACCAAGAAATATGCGTCGAAACTTGCTATTATAACCATATTATACAATGCAAATACAAAAAATGAAGAGGAGATGAACTCCAGTCCAATGTAAAAATGCCAAGTCAACAGCATGCAGTTGACAGTGGACTATATGTGGTGTACATAAACTTGGACCTAATACCTAAAATACTTCAATAACTTGCTATACACACAAAATATGTACACACGACACATCAAAAAAGGCAAGTCTACGAACTAGTCACATGTTATATATGCCTAAAGTATATGTACAATGTGAGCAAGGGCGTTATACAGTGGAGTCTCGATATAAGAAACTAGCATATAAGCAACTTCTTGCTAAAAGCAACTTTTTGCCTGGTCCCGGCAACTTCCCCATATAAACTAATGTTAGAGACGGGA